>PVLD010007666.1:0-33700 GCA_004027595.1 Dinomys branickii | reverse complement strand
TACAAATAATGGTAATTTGATTTCTTCCAAGAAAATGATATATATCGCATTTATTTCTTGTTCTTCCCTAATTGCTTTTGCTAATGTTTTAAGTATTATTTTGAACAGGAGTCATAACAGTAAACATCCTTGCCTTGTTCCTGATTTTAGAGGGAGACCTCCTAGTTTCTCCTCAAATGATAATGATTTTGGGAGTATATTTTCCATAAATCACTTCTGACAGCTGGAGATAGGGTCTCTCAATACCTATTTTCTTCAGTGTTTTTAATCTTTAGTCTTTTTATTATGAAAGATTTTATATTCTGTCAAAAGCTTTTTCCTGCATCTACTGAGATGATCATCTGATGGTTTTTGTTCTTGCTTCTATTTTTAGAATCTGTTGCATTTATTGATTTGCACATGTTGAACCATCCTTGCATCCTTTGGATGAAACCTACTTGGGCATGATATATACATATAGATAGATATAAATATAAATAGATATAGTTATATAGATATGATCTTTTTGATGATTACTCATGTTTCATGTATGAATATATTGTTGAGGATTTTAGCATCTGTATTCAACCCAAGGGGCATAACAATTTGCTACAACAACTCTGTTATGATTTGTGTCTGGATGCACCCCAAAGGCTCATGCAGTCATGGGGTGAGATTCTGAGTTTGTGATTGATTCATGGTCCAAAGTTGGAATTATAGATGTGAGCACTATACCTTCCCTGGAGTAGATAGTTTGTATACAAGGTAAGGGAGGGAAAGAGGCTGCATGCCACTGCTCCTCCCTTTTGTTTTTTTGATTTTGCTGTCTTCTGTGACCATTAGCTGCTGCCCTCTGCCATGTGCCACACTGTCTTGGAGCCAGCTGAGTGTGGACTGAAACCTTCACAAACTGTGAGCTAAATAAATCTTTTCTTCCTTTATTTTGGGTGTCAAGTATTTTGTCTCAGCAAGGAGAGAAAAGTTACCAAGACACCATTCCATACTTTTCTACTGTAAATTTGTATTTTAGCATATTGGTAGCTGGTTGTGTGTTTTAGTAGTTGAGCCTGAGGGACACTGAATGCAATCTTTGTGTTTACCCACCAGTATGCTGAATAGCAAAATGTTTGCATGTGTGCAAAATTGTCAAACTGGGATTTGTACTAACATCCTGCTCCATCTAACGGGTATTCAGTATGGTTATTTGAGCATCTCAGGGACAAAATATACCCACATTACTCTTCTGTTGTGTAAACATGCGTTTTACCATGACAGAATGTGGGTGTGACTCACAGTAGCTGCGCATAGGGAAAGAAAACCCCATCTATGCATTTGTGCACTCGGCAGAGGAGTGGCAAGGTCTGTACAGGAGCTCTGTAGCAGCAGCACGTGAATTTTACTTATGAAAAGTTCATTGCTACATTTCTGTGCATTTGTTTTTTTTTTTTTTTCTTTTTAATTTTTTCTTGGATAGGACCAAGAAGTTGGAGTGGTAAGCAGCAGAGAAAGAGCCTTTCTGTGAATTGCCATCTAGATGCTGAGTATAGCAATGTAGGGTAGACAAGAAGGTGGGAAGTGGATCCCCTGGACCGAGGAGGGATCTGAGGTGTGAACTGAAACCCACAGAGAAAGTGAAGAGAATGAAGAAGGGCACCTTCTCCCTGAGATAGGACTCCCTGGGTCGGAGGCGTGGTTCAGAACTGTGGACATGCAGTGAGTGTTGGCAACCCTAGAGGCCCCCATGGACAGATGTAGCAGTAGATATGAGAGACAACACTAGCTGGTAGTGGGTGCAGAAGTCTCAGTTGTCCCACAAGGGAGAACAGGCGGCCAGGAGCCATTTTGGAGAGGAGCCAGTTGAGCTCAGAAATCAGATTGGCTACTGACTCCACGTAGTGGCTCCCAGCTGGGTTCAGGCCTACAGAATTCCTGAAGATGGCTGCAGGGCAAGTGAATCTTGTCTCAGACAGAAGACACAGGTCTGCTGAGATTATCCATTACCCTGCCAAAAAGCTGCTGCTGGCTTACTATGATAAATGGATTTGGTCCACCATTGTCTTCCAGTGATAGCAAAGATAAATCTGGAAGTGGACTTTTTTTCATTTCTCCCTCTCTCTCTCTCTCTCTCTGTTTTTGTTGTTATGGTGCTGGTGGTGGGTTCTTTGTTTTATGTTCTTGTTTTTTTCTCCTTCATTGTATAAACTTGTTTTTATATTAGTGTGAAAGTGATTTCTAACCTCTTTGTTATTGTGGTTTATTCTATTCTTCTTCTTAGCTCTTCCCTCTCTCTTTCCTGCCAGTCTACTGTACCAGTTTCCCAAAGTTAGTATGATGGCCCTTTGTCTTCCAACTTTCATTCTAATCTTCTCCTATTTCTCTATTTTATCTGTAATCTATTTTAAATTATAACTCCAAAGGGCAAAATTGACATATAAAGTACTTGAATACTGCATACAATTTTCTGATTTGGTTTAGATTTTGTTATATAACCACAAATCTAGTTCATATTGTAAAAGGCGGTAAATAGTTAGCTCAGTTTCTAATTTTCTTGGCTTTTTTTGGAGCTGTTGTCATTGGTACCACTACATTATGGTTGATACATTGTGTCAAGTTGAGGAGTCTAGAAGTTTAACTAAGTAACCCAGCAGTTCTACATCCTGAGGTAAAAAGAACATGTCCTTACCACTCTCAGATGTTGTTAATTGTGTCAACTTGAGAAGTTTAACAGGTTAACTATGTGACTGAGGATGGAGCCAGGGTCCGTACTTTGTGTTCATCCTGAGCCTGTCTAAGAGGAGGGCATGGAGATGGCGTGGGTGTGGGTAGAGAGCCAATATACAATATAAAGAGGGAAAAGAGGCTTTCTCTCCACCTTTATGTGTGCTATTGCTGTTTTTTCTCTTTTCTGCTGGCATGAACTATTGCCCTCTGCCATGCGTGACTCTGACTTGGAGCCAGAGAGGTATGGACTGAAACTTCCACAAACTGTGAGCTAAATAAATCTTTCCTTCCTTAATTTTGGGCATCAGGTATTTTGTCTCAGAAATGAGAGAAAAATAAACAAGACGCACTATAGCCAAACGTGACATAATTGTTCTAAACAGCTGTTCTTCCTCATATTCCAAACTGAGATTGACTTAAGGGTCACAGAAAATACTGTGGCAAAATGCTAAAGAACAGGGCTTGAGCCAAAAATGCAGAAACTTCTTGTCCCCAACAAATCGAAGAGGAAGGATTTTGAAATAGACTGAACACTACAAAAAAGCTACATCTGGAAGATAACTTGAAGAAGTAGTCATTTCCAAAGGGTTCTAAACTAGTGACAAATTAACCCACCATGGGCAATTTACAAACATCACCCCAAGAATTAAACTGAAAAGAAAATGAGAAGACACTTAAACAAGAAGTAACCTCAGACACTCAGTTCACCAAAAACTAATCCAGGGGGAATGAGATAGGACAATCTGAAAGCCACTTACCTGGCCTCACTGAAATGGTAACAATAAAGCAACTGAATGAGGATCTAGAAAAAAATGACATCAGAAATAATTTTTCAGATAAGATCAGAGATGATATTCACAATGAAAACCATGCTTAGTGACTCTAGAGTAGATAATGAACAAAACACCAGGAGATTAAGGAAATTATGGAAACTATGAATATGCAGCATAGGAAAGAAATGGAATACAAAAGAAAAATTCAAGCAGATATCCAGAAAAATAAAAATTTCATTGAAATTGTGTTCACAGAACATAAAGCCAATGTAAGGACAGTATCTCACACATAGAAGACAGGCTTGTGGTTAACAATCATGAAAAGAAAATTCTCTTAAAAACAGTAAGGGACCTTGAGAAATCAATATAGCAGCTGCTAGATGAGGGGGAAAATTAAGATTGTAATCAATGAAAAAGCAGGAGATAGCACAAATGATATATAAAAAAAAATAAACTGTTCATAGACATCACAGTAGAAAACTTCCCTGGTAGAGAAAAATAATTTCACATACCGTAAGTGAGGAATATAGAACTTCAATTAGTCACAACAAAAAAGAAATCTATAGGTAGGCCTATCATAGTGAATATTCCAGAAATTCAACACAAGAATAGAATCTTAAATGCTTGTAGGGAAAATAAATCAACTATAAGCAGAATCACAACTGACTGCTCAGCACAAATCCTCAAGTCAAGGAGAGATTGGAATGAAGTAATTCAAGCTCTAAAGAGAAGCAACCTGCATCACAGATTGATATAACCTGCAAAACTATCTTTCAAAGCTGATGGACAAATAAGATACTTCCATGACAAAAATATCTGAGGAAATTTATGACCACCAAACCAGCACTAATAAATATTTTTCATGACATTCTAGAAGGAGATAACAAGGACTACAACTCCAGGAACCCCAACAGAAGGAATCCACCAGACAAGGCTAACAGTTAAATGAGGGAGGGAAAAAAGAGGGGGATCCCACAACAAGAAAATAATGTTACAAGGGTAAATCAATACATATCAGTTATAATCCTCAAAATTAATGGTTTCAGTTCACCAACTAAAAGACACAGACTGGCAGAATGGATCAAGAATTAAGACCCAACAATATGCTGCATACAAGAAACACATTTAATTTTTAAAAGTTCGTAGAAGGAAAGTCAAAGGATGGAAAAAATTATTACATGTTAGAGAAACCCCCAAAAAGCAGAGGTAGGTGATCTATTGGCAGACATATTGAATTCCAAACCAAGATTGATTAGGAGAGATAACAAGGTCACTACATCCTTGTAAAGGGAATAAGCCAAGAGGAAGAGACAACATGATAAGTATATGTGCAACAAATACCACCGCATCTAACTATATAAAGCAAATATTAATGGACATGAAAAATAAAAGAAAACCTAATATCATTGCATTGGGGATCTCAGTACCCCGTTGTCACAAAAAGACAGATTAACTAGACAAAAAACCAACAATGAAGTATTAGAAGTGAAACAAACTTTTGAACAAATAGACTTAGTAGATGTCTACAGAGTGTTCCACCACACAACATCACAATACACATTCTTCTCAGCTTCACACAGGATATTCCTGAAAACAGATCACATCCTAGCTCATAGAACATGCTCAACTATATGCAAAGGAATTGAAATTATTACATGCATATTATTAGGCCATAGTGCAATGAAACTGGAAATCAATGGCAAAAGAAACCACAAGAACTTCATAAACACATGGACATTTAGTAGCATCCTCCTGAACAAAGAATGGATCACAGACAAAATGAAAAAAGCATAATTAGACAGTGTTTACAATTAAATGATAATGACAGTACAACATACCAGAACTTATGGGGCACTATAAAAGCAGTCCTAAGAAGGAAATTTATAGCAGAGAATACCCATGCCAGGAATATAGAGCAAGCAAAAATGACAAAACTTAAATGATAAACCTCAAATTTCCAGAAAAAAAAGAGCAGACTAAGCCAAAAATTTGTATGAAAGAGGGTATTATAAAGATCAGAAGAGAAATTAACACATAGGAGACTAAAAAACATTACAAAGAATCGATGAATCAAAGAGTTAGTTCTTTGAAAAATTAAATAAAATCAACAAACCCTTAGCCAACCTTATCAAACAAGGAAAGACTCAAATCCAAGTCATTAGGAATGGCAGGCTCAAATCAGAATGGACCCTGCAGAAATCCAAAAGATCATCTATACTTACTTTGAAATTTTTATTCTAATAAGATGGAAAATGCAGAAGAAATGCACAGATTCCTATACATGAATTAGCAAAGCTGAATCAAGAAAACATAAAAGTCCTAAATAGACCAATATCAATCAATGAAATCAAAGATTTAATTAAAAACCTACCAACAAAGAAAAGCACAGTCCCTGACAGATTCACTGCTGCATTCTACAAGAAATAATAGAAGATATAACACCACTCCTTCTCAAAATCTTTAATGAAATTTAAAGGGAAGTAATACTTTCAAATTCATTCCTGCTATCAAGGATTACCCTAATTCCAAAACCAGAGAAGGAGCCAACTAAGAAAGAGAATTACAGGCCAATCTTCCTAATGAACACAAATGCAAAAATCCTCATTAACATACTAGCAAACAGAATGCAGCAAATCATAAAGAGAATTATATACCATTTCTAAGTGAGATTCAGCTCAGGGAAGCAGGGATGGTTCAACATACATAGATAAATAAATTTAATACACCATATTAACAGAGCCAGGAAAAAAGCCATGTGATCATCTCATTAGATACAGAAAAAGCTATGGACAAAGTCTAACACTCATTCATGTTAAAAACCCTACAGAAAATCAGAATAGATGTTCTTTATCTCAATCTGATAAAAACCATCTACCACAAACAAAAAGCTATCACCATACTAAATGGACAAAACTTAAAGCTTTCACTCTAAAGTCAAGAACAAGACAAAGATTTCCATTATCACCACTTTTATTTAATGTAGTACTTGAACCATTAGCAAGAGCTATTAGACAAAAGAGAGAAATAAAAGGAATGATAGGAATGGAACAAGTGGAATTATCACGATTTGCAGATGACATGATACTTTACATGGAAGACCCCAAAAAGTCGACAAGAAGATTCCTCGAATTAATTGACAAATTCAGCAGTATAGCTGGACACAAATTCAACACTCAAATATCAATTACTTTCCTGCACATGAATAACAAACTGACTGAGGAAACTATTAGGGAAACAACACCTTGCACAACAGCATGCAAAAGATGAAGTGAACCAATCTAATGAAGGATGTAAAGGACTTATACATAAAATCTATAGTAGTGTGAAAAATAGATAGAAGTGGATATCAAAAATGGAAAGATAACCCTTTGCTCTTGGGTAGGAAGATCCAATATAGTGAAAATGACCATACTTCCAAAAATGTTACACAGGTTTAATGCAATTCTGATCAAAATTTGAATAACATATCTCACAGAATTAGAGAAAGTCATCCTAAAATTCATTTGGAACCAGAAAAGACCTAGAATAATGTCTTGGTTACTTTTCTCTCACTGTTGATACCAAATACCCAATGCCCAAAATTAAGGAAGGAAATGTTTATTTAGCTCATAGTTTGTGGACCATTCAGTCCTTAATCAGCGGGCTCCAAGACAGGGTAGCATGGCACAAGGGTAACACTTCAAGGAAACATAATATAGCAAAAGCATCAAGAGCACAAGGGGGGAGAACAAGCTCCTTTTTCTCCCTTATATTATAATCAGGCTACCCCCACTCAGGGGTCATGTAGCACTCACATAATCTCCACACCCATCTCTTGCACAGGATCATGATAAATACAAAGTAAGGACCCTGGCCCCTTGCTTAGTCAGTTAACTTTCTACACTTCTCAAATTGACTCAGTGAACAACATTCCAGAGCCATAAAGGTATGCTGTTTTCACCTCAGTATGTAGAACTGCTGAGTCACTTAGACAAGCCTCTGGATTTCTCAAGCTGACACAGTATATTAACCATAACAATCCACAGTTTGTCAACATGGCAACCTGACACATTTCTTTTCCAGATAAGAAAACATTATTTTTATCATTTTACAACTTGAACATTATAATGCTGGCTTAACAATCCTCAAGAAGCAGTATTAAGTCTATCAACATTATATTATATTAAAATCATAACATTTCACCCCTGAAGGCTCACATACTTCCCTTTATGAAAAAGTCCATCTGTAAGCATTGCCAAAGTCCTAACTGTTTCAGCATTGCTGAAAAGTCCAACTGCAAAGTATTCTCTGAGATGTAAAGCAAACTCTTAGTTGCAAGCCCCTGTACAAATGAAAACTTAAATACTTCTGACATTCAATGGCATAAAATTTTCATTTCAAAAGTTATGAATAGGGGAATACAAGGAATCAGACCAAAGCAAGTCTGAGATCCATCAGGGCAAACATTAAGTCCTGTAGTTCCAGGTTGAACATCTGGAACAATCTGTGTTATATTGTGAGCTCCAAAGGGCTTACATGACTCCACCCCTATGGGACTTCCAAGGGTTACAGTTCCCAAGGCTTCTCTCTTAGCACTGCTTTGCTTCCTCCTTGCACATTTCCTTAGACAATCCATGTTCATAGCTTTTCCAAACTTCTGCAACCTCCAGTGCACCTTTTGCTTCAAACTCATAGCTTCACATGCTGCCCTCTCAGGGGCATACTGCCTGGCCCCCCCAGGCCTTCTGAAATCTAAGTAGAAGCCTTCTTAACCTCAGAACTCTTGCATTCTGCATGCACCTTGTTATGGTTTGTGACGGTGTGTCTGCAGTCATGGGGTGGGCATCTAGAATTTGTGATTAATCCATGAGCCGATGCTGGAATTATAGGTGTGAGTGCTACACCTGCCCTGGGATGGATACTTTGCATAAAATGTAAGGGAGAGGAAGAGGCTGCTTGCCATCATTCCTTCTTTTTGTTCTTATTGCTTTACTGTGTTCCTCTGCCATGAACTGTAGCCCTGTGCCATGTGCCACTCTGCCTTAGCATCAGCTGGGTATGGACCAAAACCTCCACGAACTGTAAGTGAAATAAAGCTTTCCTTCCTTAATTATGGATATCAGGTATTTTGTCTCAGCAATGAGAGAAAAGTAAATTAGACACACCTAAAACCAGCCCCACATGGACTGAGTCAAGGTTTGCTACCAGGTGAGACAGTATCCAGGCTTTCTCGGGGAAGCACTTACACCACTGAGCTATACCTCCAGCCCTATCCAGGCTTTCTCCCCTCTTGGCTATAGGGGTCGAGTACCAAAAGCCCTGAGCACTCTGAACCTGATTCTGAGGAACAGATTCTCTATGTAGCCACAATTCTGGAAGCTAATGTAGCCATGGACACCATTCTGGAATGTGGTGTTCTGCAGGTTTCTTCTCAAAACAAGGTCCTTCACCTTTGTAATTTTGAAGCTCCAAAGAATGGAGACTTTCTGCTTCTTTTGATGCCCTCACACCATTTTTTTGATTCTCTGGTTCCTTTTCAGCAATGGAGATCTCTTCTGCTCTATCTTTACCATCCACAGTTTTACTGGAGCTTCCTTTCTGGCCAAACTCACAATATTTTAAATCATCCTGCTGGGCTCTTTGCTCTTGATTCTCAAAATAAATCTGCCCAAAAGCTCCAACAATAGCCATGCCACTGCCTCAACATTTGACTGCCTTAAAATTTCTTTTGCCAGGATAATTAGTCCATTAATCTCAGTCTCAGGCAAAATCTCTGGACATAAGCAAAATGCAGACAAACTTTCTGTCAAGCAATAATATGCCTCATCTGAACTCCAACAGCTGATACAGTCTTTCTTCCCAGGAGCAATCTCCCACACACATTCTTTAATGGCAGGATTTCTATCAGCCTTCTGGTGTTTTGAACTTTCACCAGAATCTTCCAGAGAGAACAGCCTAAGGCATTCTACCTCCACTCTTTCAGGTAATGCCACCAAACCTTTCCAAACTTTTCCCACAAGCCATTCCCAAAGGCTCTCGGAGCACATGGTCAGGTACACTCATAGCAATTACCCGACATCTCTGGAACCAAATTCTTTCTTCATTACTTTTCTCTCATTGCTGAGACAAAATACATGACACCAAAAATTAAGGGAGTAAAGCTTTATCTAGCTTACAGTTCATGAAGGTCTCAGTCCATACCCAGCTGGCTCTAATGCAGGGTGGGATGACACAAGGGAAACACTTAAAAGTGGCAGAAGACAGCAAAAGCAGCAACAGCACAAGGGGGAGAACAAGCCTCTTTTCTTCCATTATATTGTAAGTAGGCTACCCTCACCCAGGGGATGTGTAGCACTCATCTAATCTCATGCCATCCTCTTACACAGACTGATGAATACAAAGTAAGGACACTGCCACCCCCTGCTCAGTCAGTTAACTTTCTATACTTCTCAAATTGACACAATGAACAGCATCCCAGAGCCATAAGGGTATGTCTTCTTCACCCCATGATATAGAGAGGCTGAGTCACCCAGATAAGCCTCTAGACTCCCCAAGTTGTCACAATGTATTAGTCATAACATAACATATATCAAAAGAAATTCTGGGCAACAAAGGCAAGGCAGAGGGCATCAGAATCCTCAACTTGAGATTATACTTTAAAGCTACAGTGATTAAAAACAGCTTGGTACTAGCATAAAAAAAGAAAGATTTGAAAGATCAATGGAAAAGATTAGAAGACACAGAAACCACTTAGGACAGATTAAGTGACCTTATCTAGACAGAGTTGCCAAACACATTCACTGGAAGGAAGACAGCCTCGTTAATAAACAGTGCTGGAAAAACTGGCTCTGCACATGCCAAAGATTAAAATTGGAACCATTTCTTTCACCATGCACTAAACTGAATTTGGAATGCATCAAAGATCTAAATACTAAAATAGAAACATTAAATCTACTGAAAGACAGAATAGGAAAACTCTTGAAGATATTAGTGCAGGCAAAGTCTTTATGAATGAAACCGAATTTCATAGGTTCTATCACAAAGAATGATCAACTGTGATCTCATCTTATTAAAAAGCTTCTGCACAAAAGAGAAACCACCAAGTAAAGAGACAATGAAAAATGTGGGAAAAAATATTTGCTAGTTGTTCCTCAGACAAAGGATTACTATTGAGAATGTATAAAGAACTCAAAAAATCAGATCCCCAGATTTAAAGACCTAATCTAAAAAGGGGCATCTGAGACAAATATACAGTTCTCCAGACAAGAAATACAAATGGCAAATAAATATATAAAAATTATTCAACATCACTGATAATTCAAGGGATGAGAATAAAACCAACACTGAGATACTATCTCAACTTAGAAAGAGTTGCTATTATGAAGATATCAACCAATAACAAATCCTGGAGGGGCTGTGTGGAATAAAATAATACTTTTCCACTCTTGGTGGTAATACAAACTGGTGCAACCACTGTGGAAATCAGTGTGGAGACACCTCAAAAAATTGAAATTGGAGGTTCTATTTGACCCAGCTATTTCCATTTTGGGTTTCTTCCTAGAAGATTTTAAACATATCAGAATGATATATGTGCAAGTCTGATTATTGAACACAATTAGTAATAGCTAGATCTTGGAAACAACCCAAATGCCCACAAAATGAGGAACGGATAAAAAAGATTTTTATACAGTGGAGTACAACTCAGATATAAAGAAAGATCAACTTGTCTTTTATGTTAATCAATTCAATTTGAGGCCATACTTATAAGTGAAATAAACCAGACTGACATGTGCAAAGATCATATTGACTCCCTAGTGTGAGAAGCTGGAAGAGTAAATAAGATACAAAATGTACAATACCTAATGTAAACTGGGGAGAAACTTGAAAAGGAAAGAGAAACTAGGATGAAAGAATGGAAAAAATAATGAAGGAAAGAGCCAAAATAATTGTGTGTGTGTGTGTTTGTGTGTGATATTTGTATTACTAATTTCTCTTAGGTCATTGTAAAGAAAAGCTTTTGCTACTATTTTTTTTATAATTAAATGCTGATATCTTATGTTCTGCATAGCAAATTTAAAGTTAACAATACATAATGTATTAACCATTATTACCATCCTGTTATATTGTTTTGAAATTTTGTTTTACATTTTTTATCTTTAAAATAAAAAAAAGCTTTCTTTTCATTTTTCAGATAGAAGTAGCCAAATTCAATATAGTGGTGCTTGAAATACCAGATTTGAAGTTTTGGAGGAGGTTAAAATTCAGTCATGAGATTATTCATGCATAGATGACACTGGCCATGTGAGCCAAATTTTCTGTGACAGTAAAATAGAGCAAGGATTAACTGATACAGAAACATAGAATATAAACCTTCTTGATTCAGATGAAGAAAACACTAATGTGAGAACATAACTGACTAGTCAAAGTGGTAAAAAATGGTCACACAAACAAATGGAATGATCCAATGTTAGAATTAGGTCTCCAAATATAGTGAGGATCTTGGCAGGGGTGACACTTATTGGATGGAATGCCAGCCTTGTCATTCAGTGTTGGAAACTGTAACCGTTAAAATGCTACGAAGTGCTGTGAAATGCACAACTATGTAGTGGGGTTGAGGTCTGAGGAACAACGACACTGGGGAGATTTGGTTTCCTTCAAAATTGCCTGAAGTTTCATGTCAAAACCACCAGCCAATTAAAAAAATGGACAATCTGGGTATTATCCACTCACTGTTTGAGAGATTTGTATGCAATTGCCAAGAAATTTATATGCCATCTGAATATATGACTATTGATGGACATTTTGCAGCATTTTATGGTGGTTGTAGTTTAGACAGTGTATTTCCAAACACCTTCAAAAGATGGCATAAAAATTTATGCCCTCATAGATGTAAAGGCTTTCCATTTAGAATTGTTTTTCACTGGAACTGAGCCACCATGTCCTTATTCATATAGTAATAAACCAAATGATGTGAACAGACTTGTTGCTTCCATCTCTCAAACTTATCAGAATAAAACATTCAGTGATCAGTTTACCAGTTTCCAATTGATGTTACATTTCTAACTGAGCACAAGCTAAGCAGCAAAGGAACTGTACACAGGAACACTGCAGAAATTCCAAATGAAATGTTGGAATTTCAAAACAAAGAATTGTATAGCATAATCTTTGGATTTAAAAACATTTGCCTTGTATATTGCAAAGAAAAACAAACATACTGCTGATGCCAACACTGCATTGTGATGGAAATATTGTTAGGGCAAACCTCACAAAATGGAAGCCTCAAGTAGTAAGTTTCTACAACAAACCAAAAGTGGAGTAGATGTTGTTGAGTTATGCAAGTATGGCATCACTGAAAACAGAAAGCATTGATCAATCATTGCATCTTACTTGAGCCTGAACATGAAAACCTATGTGGCATGAATAGTTTGATAGTTTTCGGAGAAAATAACAACTGCAAAATACTACAGAGAAATTTTCTTAGAGAGTGGGGACAGGAAATTGTAAGAGATCATTTACAGCAAAGGAAAAAATGTTTATGTACAGGACACTACTAAAAAGATTTGTAGAGCACACTGGTGAGCTGACAGCTGAACAGGCAGATGCAGCATCACAAAGACCTACTACAAGAATAAGAAAATAAAAATGATGTCAACTCTGTACTGCAAGAAAGGACAAGAAAAGAAAACATATGCACTATTAGTTTAAGTGACATTTGTGTGTGGAACATGCAATTTTCATGTGTGAAGACTGCCTTGGGAGTGACAGTTGAAGCAGAGACTACTTCTGTGGTACATATTTGTTTGTCTTAATATTATATCTCACATAGTAACTTATTTTTGATGGTACCTTTTAGATTTTCATAAGCAAGTATGTAAGTGATATTAAAATGTTAGTGTGTGTTCTAAATGTGCAATGCACGTTAAGAATGTAATACTTTATTTTACAGATATTTTAAGTCCTTATTAACTATACATTGTATAATATAATAAGAAACTCCTGATAAAACATCAAGACCAGCAAGATGTCAAGTATGTCCTACACAAAGGCCAGGAAAGCAAAACGCATGTTCTTTCAGTGCAAGTAAAATGTGCACAAGGAACATGCTGTTATCATGTTTGAAGACTGAGTTAGGTGTAAAAATTGAAGTAAAGATTATGCACTTCATAGAATTCTAATGGGATTTTCATTGCAGTTCATCTAGGAATTTATTTCTGTTGTTACTTTTAGACTGTATGCCAAAAAATTTTTGATGCTGAAATTTTGATGCTTTTATATGGTCAGCAAACATTAAAAATTCTATACTTCTTAATATTTTTCCAGTTAAATACTCATTGTTCAAAGACATAAAACATAAAATAAAAATTAAACACATGCAGGAGGAACAACTGGAAACCAGGAAACCCAGGACATGTTGGATGCCAGCATGTGGCACATAAACACCTTTGGCAGGTGGACCAACTGGAATGTGGCTGAAGTGTGCAGCACACCCCTGGGGCACTATCACAGAACTGCGAACACCAGAGATACTTTGTTACTGTTATTCTCCCTTGTTTGTCTGACTGGCTGTGCCTTTCTTGTCTGGTGGGAGTCTTCTGTTTTGTGGTTAGTTCTGTTTCTGGATTTTTGTTGCTGTCTCCTTTCTTTCTGGAGTCTACCTTTTTTCTTTTCTTCTATTCCTTTCTCCTTCTCTTTCTTACTTCCCTGTTTCACTGTTTAGTTTTCTTAACTATGTTTTCTGTTTTCTTCTGTCAATCCTGTTTTTTCCTCAACTAGTTTTGAACATAAACTTTCAACTGAGTAAACATTGACTCTTCCCTTTGTGATTGTTGCTTCACATTTTATTTCATTCATTTGTTCCTGTTTCCTCCAGTTTCCTGGGTGATCATCCTGTGACTTGCAGCTTTGATTCTACTGTATCTGACTTCATTCATCACTTTATTCTGTCTCCTCCCGTCTTAAGCCACCCATGCTGCAAAAGCGTAAAATCACTCCACAAAGATGAAAAAAGTCATTGTACACAAGTACATGGTATATATTTGATTCTATTATATAATTTTACAGTTTGTTCCTGTAGTCGGAGGTAACAGGTAAATGGTTACCAAAGTTGCTCAGTAGTTAAGCTGTACTTGAAACTATTATTATACTAACTGTACTACTTCAACCAGGATGTGATAGATGTTTTAATCAGAATTTTCCCCCTGTGTGATAATGCTGTGCTTGTGTGGGTTCAACATCATTACACTAATGCATTACCAAAGGATTGGGTGATGAGCCAAATGATAACTTTGCACCCTTAACAAATTGGGAAGGTGGGTCTTGGGTTACCTATAAATAATCACCTACATCTACAGGACATTTGTAAAGAACAGAAATCTACATAAGCCTCAATACTAGTGATAAAGCTGTCTATCATAAGAAATTGGCAGGAATCACCATAGAAAACAAGTAAAACAAAAAGAGAAGATAAACAATGACAAGACACAGAAGCAAAATGTACCCCAGACCCGCAGCCTACCCAAGAAAAGCCAGGAGCACAATGAAATAGACCAAATTGGAAGTCAAACACTTCAACTTTCTGAAATGATAGCAACAGAAGTAAAAAAAAAAAAAATCATGGGTAAGACTGTAGAGAAAATAGTCTCTCAGGTACAAAAAGAAATGATGCTTAAAATCAAAGATATTAGAAAAGACACATACAAAAGAACAGATGGGCTTAAAAATGATGAAAGCAAATGTGCCCAACATAGGAAAGAAATGGAATCCATGAAACAGATTCAAGCAAAAATCAAACAGATTAAAAAGTCCATTGACAGCACATGCAAAAGATTGAATGGAGAAGATAGAGTCTCAAGTCTTGAAGACAGAATTGCAGCTAGTGATCATGAAATGAGAGATATCATAAAAGATCAAGAGACTATGAAAAATGAGTCCAGTAGTTACAAGATGATGCAAAGAAGAATAACATAAATCAGACGGGGGTCAATGAGAAAGTTCAAGACGGCACAAACACCCCCCCCACACACACACACAAACTCTTCACAGAAATAATGGTGGAAAAGTCCATTAAGTGCATTTGTTCATAGGTTTGGTTCAGTCAGTTGTGTTACTTCTTTTCTATCTTTTTTTCTGATCGATCTACATCTTGTGACAATGAGGCATTAATTTCCCTCATTATGTTTGTGTTATTGTCTACTTGATTTTCATGTTTATTAATAATTGTCTTATGTAGCTGGATGCTCCCATATTTTATGCATGCATATTTACAATTGTTATCACTTCCTTTTGAAGTTTTCATCTATCAAGCTTGCAGTAACCCTCTATCTCCTTTGATTGTTCTTTATTCAAAGTTCACATTGTTTGCAAACAGAATAAATATCCCTGTTTTTTTCTGCATTCCTGTTGCATGGGGGATTGTTTTCCATCCTTTGACTTTCAGTCTATGAATTTATTTTTCAGTTAAATGTGTTGCTTGTATACCACATATTCCTGGAACTTGTTTCTTGATCCACTCCACAAGTCTTTAGATTGTTGAGTTGAGGCCATTCACATTGATGGTTATAACTGATACATATTAGCTTATCCTTGTCATGATATTTTTCTGCTGTTGGTTCCATGATTTTCCCCTCTGCTTAATCTTTTTGCCCTGCCTAGTGGTTTCTTTGTGTTGTTTTTCTTGGAATTGTGGTCATTGTTATCTCTGTCTAAAATATCTTTCATTACTTTTTATAGGGTTGGTTTGGGGTTCATGAATTTCTTCAGTTGTTCTTTGCATGGAAGTATCTTATTCTTATGTTAATTTTGAAATATAGTTTTGCAGGTTACATTAATCTGGGTTGCAAGTTGTTTTCTTTTAGGACTTGAAACACCTCACTCCAAACTTTTCTTGATTTGAGGGTTTGTGTTGAGAAGTCTGCTGTGATTCTGATGTGCTTTCCTTTATAGGTAACCTATAGTTTTTTTTTCTTTAACAGCTTTTAATTTTCTGTTCTTGTTCTGAATGTTGGAATCTTGGTTATAATATGTCTTGGTGTAGTTTTTTTGGTGTTGGTTGTTTGGCATTCTATATGTTTTATGTATTTGTATGTAAAAATCTTTATGCATGAGAATTTTTCTGCTATTATTTCTGCGAATAGATTTTTTATGGCATTTGTGCTGTATCCAGCTTCTCATCGACCTCAGTCAATCTTATCTTTTTCTTTGCTTCACCTTATAGCTGCTGGATTTTTATGGTCTCTTGCTACTTTTAAGATATCTTTCTTTTCATGATAACTAGCTCCAATTCTGTCTTCAAAATCTGATATTCCATCTTCTCCTTTCCTCAATCTGTTGTGTACATTTTCAATGGAGGTTTTAATGTTTAATTTCTTCTTGGATCTGTCTCATGAATTTCATTTTTTCCTATGTTGGGCACTTTTTGCTTTCATCACCTTTCTAATCTCATCTATTCTTTTATGTGACTCTTCTCTAATATCTTTGACTTTAAGCATCAAGTTTTGTACCTGTGAGATTATTTTCTCTATAGCTTTTTCCACTTGTGTTGCTATCATTTCAGAAAGTTCCAATGTTTGACTTCTAATTTCATATATCTCATTGTGCTCTGGGCTTGTCCTGCGTGGGCCGGGAGTCTGTTCCCTTTTGTTTGTCCATCTTGTCATTTTCTATTTTCTCCTTTTTATTTTATTTTGTTTTCTGTGTTTATGTTTGCCAATTTCTTACGATATATAGCTTTATCACTAGTATTGAGGCTTTCCCCTGGGAGATGTCTGTTCTATAGGGATAACCTCTAGATGTAGGTGGTTCTTTATAACTATGCCAGGACTCTACCTTCCCAGTTTGTAAAGAACACAAAATTATTGTTTGGCTCAGCACCCAGTCTTTTGGTGATGGGTGTGGTAATGATTATGACCCTGTACACTCACAGTGTTATTATGCAAGGAGAAAAACTGATTATAGCATGTACTACACTTTGGTTAAGCAGTACAGTTAATTGTAACAATATTCTCAAATATAGCTGAACTATTGTGGAACTGTGGTAACAAGTAACCTGCTACCTTTGACCATAGGAGGAAACTCTAAAATAGTATATCTTATACAATGTACTTATATGCATTGATTTTCCCTATTAGTGGGGGTGATTTTACCCTGCTCTAGAGGGAGCTGGTAAAGATGGTTATGGTACTGAATATGAACGTGGTCATACAGGGTAGAATCAAGGCCAGAAGTCAAACTAAGATCAGTCAAGTTTTGGGAAATGTGGAGACACAGATAGGAAAGAATTAATGCAAAGGAGTAATCAAAAAGGGAATACACAATGTTTATTCAATTGAAAGTTTAAATTCAAGTAGTTGAGGAAAGAGAGTACCAGTGGAAGACAATAAAACTGATGGGTAAGAAACCTAAATACAAAAAAGGGAAGAAAGAGAAGAAATATAAAAAGGAGAAAAAAACTAAAGCAATACAAAACAAAACCAGGCAACATCTAACCAGACAAGGAAAAGATAGCCCGCTAGATAAACAAGGGAGAATAAAAGTAGCACAATACCACTAGTGTTTACAGTTCTGTGACAGTGCCCATGTGAGACCCCAGAATTGGGCTGTGTACTCCAGCCAAGTTTTCCATGGGAACTGTGCTGGGTATGGATCTGATTTTGGCCTTTGGAGTAGCGGCTGGGACTGGCCTTCTGTTGGAGGAGATCTCCATAGCCCAGCAGCTTCAGATACTTCCACATTGCTGCTCTTACTGATGTATCCACCCTTCAAATGAGCATGTGAGCCCATGCACCCAGGCCCCATGCATCCTGTGTCTCAGCTGTCCTGTGAGCCACTTACCTTCGTCATGCAAGAGAATGGGGGTGAGCATATTTTATATCTAATCCATAACAAAGGGCAGCAAAATTGGGGAGCTGAAAAACATAATAACTGAACTGAAAAATTCACTGAGAGGACTCAGTGACAAACTTAATTAAGCAGAAGAAAGAATTAGACAACTCAAAGATGAATCATTTAAAATCATCCAATAAGAAGTTTAAAAAGGAAAAATAATGAATTAGAGTATGGAATGCTTATTGGATGAAAAGAGGCCATCAAGCAGATGTACATACGGATTGTGGCATTTCATAAAAGATGGCAAGTAAAGGATAGAAACATTAAAGAAATAATGTGTGAAACTTCTTCAATGTGGGGAAGAAAATAGACATTGAGTTTTAGGAAGCTCAATAAAGCCAAGAATGACAGAAATCCTTACCAAAATACCTCACAAGCAATGTGTCAACTGTAAACAGCAAAGAATTTAAAAACATCAGAAAAAAGTGAAGTATAACATACAAGGTAAAATCCAGACATATGTTCTAGGGTTTCTGGCTCCAAGTACTTAGGATGCTGATAACAAGACAGCAACAAAATAAACTTTTCAAGACAAAACACAGAAGTCATAAGTACTGCACCTCAAAAATGAAAGACAGAAAAGCATATTCCCAGATAAACAAATACTGAAGGTCTTTACCAGCACTGGATGTGCTTTACAAAAATGTGAGAGTCTTTAATTTGAAATAAAGGCACAGTTAATGCTAGTGTCAAAGCATGTAAAAGTAAAAATCATCATATGTACATTACAATACTATATAGATTAATAGACAGGTAGATGGAGAGAGACTGCTGTAATGGTGTTGTATAAAGTAATTCTGAGAATTAAAGACAAACGTATAAAAATAACTAGATAACAATGTATCAATACGTATATCATGCAGAACATGTAATTTTGTGACACCAATAATATAACCCATGTGGAAGAAGAAGAATTGTATGATTTTTCCATTAAAACTTAAAGTTATTTTCTTGGCGCAGACTCTTTCAAGTATTTTAGAAAAGCCCACATAGGAATCATGAACAAGTTACCTCTAGAAAATTCAACAAGGACAACGAGAAAAGAATCAGAGCATGATATCTCAACAATCAGTAAAATCTGAAGGAAGCCTCAAAGAATGGGGAAGAGACAAATATCTACAATATCCACAGAAAATAATACATCTAAAGTCGTAGTCTCTTCCTATCCATACCCAGCAAGAACTAGATCTCAGTATCTAGCGTTGTCCTGTATCATGCCTGAGATATAGCAGATATCCAAGAAACTTTCGCTGTAGTACCTAAGTTTTCCTAAGGAAAGGAGAACGAATATCAGTCTTTTATACAAATGTTAAAAATTGTTTCAGTACAAATCTAGTAATAATAAAGTACTTACTATATAAAAAAGAAATGGAATCTCCAATTTATTTAAAATGCCACTCTTGATTTTGACCATGCATATGGAAGGAAAATGAACTGTTACAGGTGGTACATTACATCAATTTCAAGAGTCTAGAGGCTTGACTATGTGACTCAGCAGTTCTCCAGCCTGGGGTGAAAGGGACATGCCCTTCCTGCTCTGGGATGTTGTTCAGTGTGTCAACCTGAGAAGTTTAGAAGGTTGACTAAGTAACTGTGCACGGGCCCGAGTCCTCACTTTGTATTCATCCTGAGCCTGTGCAAGAGGAAGGTGTGAGGGTTATGTGAGTGGTACGTGCCCTATGGGCGGGCATAGCCTGCTTACAACGTAAGGGAGAGAGAGAAATTTGCTCCCCCTATTTCCGCTCTTGCTGCTTTTGTTGTCTTCTACCACCTTGAACTACTGCCCTTGTGTCATGCCAACCTGTCTTGGAGCTACCTGATTATGGAATGAAACCCCCACAAACTGTGAGCTTAACAAAACTTTCCTTTCTTAATTTTAGGTGTTGGGTATTTTGTCTCAACAATGAGAAAAAAGTAACCAACAGAGGAACAGATGTAGGGGATTCATTTTCTGTGCTGAATTCTCTGCTGAAGCTGAGCATGGGGGCACATGCTTCTAATCCCAGACCCCAGGAAGTTGAGGCGGGAAGACTGCTGTGACTTCAGTGTCTGCCCACATTACTTAGTGAGTTCAAGGTTACCGTGAACTGCTTAGCAAGGCCCTGTTTAAAAAAATAGGGTGGGTGATTCTCTACTGTACATTTTATAAAGTTTATATAATTTAGCTCTTACAACAAATATATGTGGTTCTTTGCAATAGTTATTTTCTTAAGAACACAGAATATTTGTGACTATTGCTCAAATTCACCTAAAGTTTATTATTATATTTTAATTTCATCTTAATATTTGGGTTCAATACATCACCTAAAGTATAGTTCAGATTTTGGAAAAGTAATGAAATAAATGCCTTGTGCCAGTGAGCACTTTCTTCTTGATTATTGGCTCTTCAGTATTTTCAGCTTAAGTCACCTCTTCCTGTGCATTTTCCTCTGAAAAATTAATAAATGGACCCTGAACACTTCTATTTTACTGCCCCCGGATAGTTCAGGGCCTGCACTGTCTCTCCTATAGTTCTCATGTCATATCAGGCCCTGACCTCTTTGCATGCACCCTCGTTCTCACCAATTTATTCTCCATAGTCTTCTTAGAGTGCTTTTCATATAAAACAAATTGAATATAAATCATCACTTTGACCTTTGAATGGCCCTCATCTCTTAGCAATAAGTACTCTTATCATAACAAATTACCCTTTAGGATTGAGATCTTTTGAAGGAACTAAGGCTTTTTATTTTCTTTAATAGAGAAGATAGTGAGGATTATGTGAGGGATCTGGAAAGAGGTAAAATAAATTTGTTCTTGACTTCAGCTTCTCAAATCTTCTCTAACTGAGTGATCTTGATGTAGCTGTACATCCACAGGCTTAACTTTTCCCTTAGTATAAATGCAGATAATAATAGAATCATCTTAATAAGATTTCTGTCCTAGAATGATTCACATTTGACCCTAGTAGGGTATCTTTCACATCATAAAAATCGAAGGGCACTAGTGTTGCCATAGTTTCGATCTGGTGTTAATTCCCACTGACTCCTACGCTGAGGCTTGACTTGTGCTCTAGTGGGAGGAGGAGGAGCTTTTAGAAAATGAGGTACAGGAGACGTGGCTTTGGCAGGGTATTAGGATGCTGGTTCCACCTCTCTATCTCATTTGCTCCCCAAATGTGTGAAGTGAAGTGCTTTCCCCTGCCATGTTTTTCCATCCTGATGTACTTTGCTGCCACAGACCCCAAATCAATGATATCAAGTACGTCTCCATGGACTGTACCCTCTGAATTCATGAGCCAAAACAAACTTTACCTCCTATGGTGTTTATCTCAGGTATGTTGTCACGGCAAGTAAAAGTTAGCACAACTGCAATACTGTAATTCTCAATAGTACAATAGCGAGTCATGCCAGATATTGGGAAATATGAACATATGAAGGAAACAGATATAATAAACTTCAGAACAAAAAACACAAGGTAAACAGCATTATGAAAGCATGCGAGAGTAAAATTGGTACCATTAAATGTTCATATGCCAACAAATACTATTATAATATAATAGTGGCATAAATTACTACTAATTCTAGATGTTAAAAGGCAGAAGTCTAAGAATAACTACATCTTTTATAATTGCACCCGTACCCTCTGTGCTGCTATTAGCATATCTAATGCCATCCAGTTTTCTAGAATGGCTTGCCTCATTAGCTTTTCTTCTTCATTTTGAAGACAGACTGGATGCATTGTCATATAAGTCCCACTAAGTATGGTTCATTAAGGTTTTTGTGTTGCATGGCTTCCTCTAACCCTAGGGAATGGGTGAAGATAGAAGCCAAAGGGTCATACCAGGTCATACCACTGAAAGAAACTTTTGGAACATGGATGCTGTAAGTGGGGTAAGTTTGCGGGTTTGTCAATGCTTTTAACTTTTCTGCCTTTTAGCCATGAAAATCAAAGATGAATATTGTGTGTAAATCCCTGATCCTTCTGCTAATATCCCAGTATCTGTCCAAGATATTAAACAGTAAGTTAAAAACATGTCAGATCCTAAAATTCCCTGAATCTTCTCCTTATCCTTTTTATGGAAAACTTTCCTGGCTCCTCCTGGTGGAAAACTTTGTTGGCTATATTTATAATTATCCTGGTGATTTTATTATTTGATCCATGCATACTTAATAGTTTCTATGGCCTTGTATCCTCCAGACTTAGAGAAATCTGTATAACTACCCAAGGTAAGAACACCTGGTGCCTCTCAAGGACCTTTACATAGACCCTCTGTGGAGTATCTCTGACCGCCGCTCACAAGTACAACCCTCTTCAGCTGGAGTCGACAGATTGGTCTTTGACCCTTGTTACCTAATGATAGCTACTGGTACTTCTTCAGCTGGGGCAATATTATAGATAGCTAAGATAGGTAAGAATATTGTAGGCAGTCAGACAGGGCCAGGCCCTGGAGGGGTCAACGCAGAAGACAACTGTGACTGCAGATATATTCACTGAAGGCCAGGCTTCAAGAAAAAGAACTACTCACCGATATATCTTCCCTAGGGATAAACAGCGGCAATTGATATTCTAAACAGTCATCAATCACCTTGGAGTGGAAGACCAAACCTCCTTAATCAGCCACTTCCAGGAAAGTCTTTGTCTCTCCACGTGAACTTGTGTCTTGGTTACTTTTTTCTCGTTGCTGAGACAAAATACCCAACATCCAAAATGAAGGAAGGAAAGGTTTATTTAGCTTACAGTTTGTGGAGGTTTCAGTCCATACTTGGCTGGTTCTGAGGCAGAGTGGCACGGGGCAGCAGGGAAATGTTCATCGCAGCAGAGCACAGCAAAAACAACTAGCAAAAGGGAGAAATGGCTGCAAGCAGCCTCTTTCCTTCCCTTACTTTGTAAACAGGCTCCCCCGACCCAGGGGGCGTGTAGTTCTCACACAATCTCCATGCCCTCCTCTTCCATAGGCTGAGGATGTGTACAAAGTAAGCACCCTGCCTCCTTCCTGCTTAATCACTCAGCCAAACCTCTAGACTCCCCACTACACTGACACAATGTATCAACCATAACAACTTGCTAAGTGACTTGCTTCCCAATTTGATCCCCATTTAATCAATATTACCCAAGCAAATATGTTGGTTGTGTACTTATTGGTTGACCATAGTTTTGTCCCACCTCACACCCATCCTATGATTTGCCATTAGATCAATATTACTTAAGCGACTATACCCATAATCTTACTGATTAGTGCAAGCATGAAGTGCCATACCTGTGTTCCAGTTCTTTTTGTAAACTTCTCATCATTGGAAAGAATTGCAAACAGCATATTGATGCTTGGGCATCATGTTACTAGTGATTATTGTAGAGTTTTGTTCACAAAGTACATGATTTCTCAGTTTTTTCTTATACACTTAAATTTTTTCATTTACTATAATAAAGCCTATCTCACCTTATGAGTTTGCCCAATAAAACACCACTAAGAAGTAGGGTTGGTGTGCAGCCCACTTTCTGGGCCCCCTCTGTCTCTCTCTGATAGAATATTTTTCTCTCTCAATAAATCCTGCCTACTCTTAGAATAACTACGTAATGTCCATGGATATAAAATATAATAAAATCTACTTTGGAGTATCTCAGCACCTAAGTATATAGTCTCTGTAACATAGAAAAGTTGTCTGTATTTACTCACCTTTTCCAATTTATTTTTTCCAGCAGTATTGGGGATTGAACCCAGGACTTTCCTACTGTCGTACATCCCCAGTCTGTTCTTATTACTTTTATTTAAAAAAAAAAAAAACTTAAGATAAGGTCTTGCTAAGTTGCTCAGGCTGGGCTTGAGCTGTGATATTCCTGCCTCAGCCCTCTCAGTGATAGGATTACAGGCACGAAGCACCATACCTGAATTCCAGTGCATTTTGTGAACTTTTCATCATTGGAAAGAATTACAAATGAGATCTTGATTCTTGGGCATCGTGTTACTATTGATTATTCCAGAGGTTTGCTCACGAAGTACATGATTTATGAAGTTTTTCTTACACACTTAATTTTTTTTATTTAGTATAATTAGATTCAATATATTCTTGATTGCTTCCAGGAAAATAAAATAATACAAATGAAAATTAGAACTTACCATTTGAACATTAGGGAGGTTACTGGAAACACATTGCTGTAGGACAGAATGACAGAAATCACCAGGATCACACGCTGACTACTGTGAAGTCTCAAAAATATGATAACTTGGGGGCGCTTAAAAAATCATGACATGTTCATTGTGTGATTGGTTTTGGTCCTATTCCACGGCTAGCTCTCTGTTCTTTAGCAAATAAATCAAACCTTTGAGGTCTGACTTTGTAATCAGCTCTTCCTAGAAATGTTTTGTGCTTCTCCTGAAAATGGTAGCTTTTAAAAGAGATGCTGCCCACCTACTGCCGATGAAATGCAGCTCCACTCTCTGACCTTTAAAAATGTGGGTGTAATAGCAAGCTTGAAGGACAAAAATCAAACAGATGATGGATGGAACAAGCCTCTTTTTAGAAAAAGATAATGTATTGATCTTCATCTGCAGCTCCTAACTCCCAGAAAATGTTTTCTTGGTTTCCAGGGTCATTAAGCTTCAGAACAGAGACAAAGTCAAGCTAATGCTGCCTTCCATGGTAGGGGAGATTTTTCGTGTGTATGTTGGCTCTGCTAAGTGTCTGATATGTGATTTTGGGGAGATGCTCTCTTTCCTTTCTAGGAAATGTGACTATTGAAAGTGGCGAATTTTATTAGTTTTTCAATGGGTTTCTATTTCTAGGATTACAGTTCAGAAGGCAGTTCATGGCATGGATCTGAAGAGTTAATTACATCCTTTTAGACACCAGGTCATTATACAGAAGGGAAGAAGAGGGCATGTAGTGAGCACTGAAACTGATTAATAAGTATTCAAAGATTAGTCTGTATCTCCCACTCCTCCCTCCCACTGATGTTACAGCTCCTGCATGTTACTTCTGCAAAGCATGTCTAACTCCCCTGCATGAGCAGAAATGTGTGAAGGACGTTCCTAAGAGGTTGAGAAGTATTCTTATAGAGGAGGCAATAAATGACTCCCTACTGCATCCAACTCTTCCCTCCCTGAGAAGGAGGGACAGCCCTTCATAGACCAGTCTCTGATAGTCGCAATTAGGCTGCATGAAAAGAATGATAAAAATCAAGAACACATATCTGTGTTGTGTAAAAGCATATACTATGCAGTTATGAGTTCAACTAAGAAAAGGTGATGCTATTAGTAAAGTGAAATTGATACGGGCTCTATCAATTTAGGTCTGGAGTCAGACAGATATTTGTGGGCAGAAATTGAGAAATCTAAAACCTAGATGGAGGACTAAGGATGGGACTCAATTATAAGCTTTTAACCCAGTATTATCTAAGTATTTGAAGTAGCTGGATAATGATGAACTATAATTTCAGTTTTTCAATATGTTCTGTGCTATCTATTCTCCTCTGTAAAAGACATTTTCTGGGAGACATTCCCGATTTTCCATAGGCTTCTAATTTAAAATGCAAATGTTTGAGCTTATCAAAATAATTTTATCAGTTATCTTTAATAAACTCAGATTAGAGCAAAACTGTTCCTGTGGAAAAAGCATCAAACTTAGGGCAACAAACTGGATCTGATTAAGCACAAGCTATTTGACATTGGATGAGTTAATTTGTATCCATTAATACAAAGTGAGGATTATGATATTTTCCCCAAAATAATATATAAAAACCTATGGTTATTTTTAAGTTTGACTAGGCAGTACAGACATTTGTGGTGGGTGGGTGGAGGAAGTATGGTGTTGTATCCCAAAGCAAGAGTTAATGAGAGAGACCAGGAATGTACCAAGGGTGGGGAGAACTATTGCTTCACAAAGAAGGTGTTGTCACTTTAAAGGTCATAGACATTTTTCCACATATTTCTTCCAGTTTGACCTTGGGTCAGCCTGTCCTACACAGTGGGCCAGAGAGTTATGATAAGCTGTCCCTTGATTAACACGGAGCTCCAAATGTCAGTGCTATGCTGAGTAACTTCCTATATGATAGTCTAATAGGTTGACTTGAAAAAAATTAGAATTTAATTTCTGTCCCTGTGCTCACCTTCAGGATATCTATGAAGAATTAAAGTGCATATTATTTTGGAGACTTGGTGATAAACCAGGAAATTAGGGTGAGGTACAGTTGTTGAAGAGAAAATCGTAAGTGTTATTCATAAAATAATTGTATTCCCTGATTCGTTTCCCTATATATCCTCCAAACACTAATTAACACAAGCCATAGATTTACTTAGTCTGATGAAACAGTTCAATTTAAGTTCAGCTACAGTTACATAAAATGGTGCAAGATTGGAAGAGTTTATGGTATGATATGACACTATCATAATTTTAAAGGGAGAAAAAGTAAAGTATAGCCAGTTCTCTGTCATAATGAGCTTATTTATAATGAATCCTTAAGAAACCTCAATTCACATTACCCCAGCTAGTAATTAAGGTTGAACAAGCACATTTTTCTAAGAGGTTTTATTGGAATCATCCACTTTCTTCTAAAGAAGCTAGATTTTGAAATACTCCACACTTAGGATGTTCACAGTAAATGGACAGTGACAGCAATCTTACAAGAGTCATACAAAATTGTCCAGTGCTTCTCAGCCATGCTTTGTCTAGGAATACAGAACCCAGAGCCTCTTTCTTTCAAGAGTTGATGATGCTGAAGAAAAGCAGAAAGTCACAAGAAAGAAATAGTGGGAAACAGCTTTTCAAACACGAAATATACATAGGAGAGAAAATGGTGGAGGAGAAAATATTTGAGTTGCACTTTGACTATGAAACAGCAACAGAACTTTGTCAAGTGGAGGGCACAGAATGAGTATGGGAAAAAATACTTCAGCAAATCTGGAGATGGATGTGAGATGTCAATGAGTTTGGTAGCAAAATGAATTAATTTTCCTTTATTCATATTATTGATACTTGTCGGGACTATCTAAATCTTTTACAAAGAGTCTGTTAAAATACATGATGTATAAGTACATCATCAAATAATATCATTTTTAAAGCACATACAAACTATTGAGTATTTGAAAATTGAATAAACGCTGACCACTTTTAAGAGCGCCAATAAATGGTATTATCTATGAAATTGTCATAATTACAGGCCATTGGAAAAAGCTTCATTAAGTACAGTTCCGGATAACTAAAATCTACACTTACGTTGAAAAGCTGGTAAATACGTTGACAGTGCAGACATTCTTGCTGCTCACTTTCTAATAGGATCACTATGGAGGGGGAGATAAGAGAAAGGGAAGGAAATGGATAATACCGGTCCATGTGCATAGAAACAAAGTGTTCTCAGGAAAGTTTTCCTATTGCTCTGGTGTCCATTCTTACATATTTTAGCAAGAATAATTAAAAATTAAATTTTCAAATATCAGTAATTGATATGCCTAACAGAACCCCTAAGTAAAAATTAATGGAATTGATTTATCTTTAGATCTATCAATCTCTTCATCATGGCAGTTGTGTGCAGATAAGGCTTGGAACACATAGAATCAGAAGGTATCTATTCATTCCTTTTGTGTCATAGGTGGTTTTCCAAACTGGTATGCAGCTTGATATTCTAACCTTTATATGTGATTTTTATTTATTAGAAAATATCCCATTTATGAATATTATTTTTAATTACACATAAAAAATCTAAAACTTTTATAATATATGTGTTGTTCTGTAGGCACACAGAACTATATGCAACAACTCAGGCAGCAGGTATATAATTCTGAAAATTATATTCATATTGAAGACAAATAAAAAGATTTGTGGAAGGCATCATTTGATGTTTAGGTGTGTTAGTGAGGACCCCAGAAAAGGAGTATTTCTACATTTTCTCCTCCTGTTTCCTACTCTTCTCACTTTGTAAGTCAGAACTTTTTCTTATGAGATTTCTGTCCAGTGCTTAAATACATAAGCAAAGTATTAAAAGTAATGCAAATACAGTTTCATATAGAATACTAATATATTGAAGAGTTCGTTTTACTCTTTAGGTGGTTCTAGAGGTATTTGTAGATAGCATGAAGCAGTACACCTCCTCTTTGGTAGCCAATTCCTATTCCAAGTTGCAGTGTAACTGAATGTACTTGCACTTTTTCCTGATACTTTTCTGAAAAATATATAACTGGTCAAAAATTTTAGAAATAAATCACTCTGGGAAGACAAGCAATCAGGATGGAATGCACAAAGTTCACAAAGCAGAAGAAAGAGCTTCTCACAGACTCTTACTTAAAAACTCAGAATTAAAAGTAAATGTATCATTTTAATTTTTGAATGCAATTGCATTCGCAGTCTGATGCTGTGTTAGTGGAGTTTTTCCTTAACACCTATATGCTAATGAGTAATGAATAATTTGTTTTCAAAATATACAATCAATTCCTATACACAAACAACAAGCAGACAGAGAGATTAAAGAAACCATACCTTTCACAATAGCATGCAAGAAATTGAAATATTTAGGAATCAATCTAACAAAAGAAGTAAAGGATCTATTCACGTCTGTTTGTTAATATGTTTTCATTGTTTTATTTTTAAAATAAAAAAGAGAAAGGAAGAAAAGAATATATAAAGAATTTCTCAAGATCAGACCACCTAAAATAAGAGACCCAAACAAGAAATGGGCAAGTAAAATGCACAGATACTTCTAAGAGGAAGAAATGCAAATGGCCAACAAATATATGAAAAAATGTTCAACATCACTGGCCATTAAAAGAATGCAAATTAAAACAATGCTAAGAGTTCATCTTATTGTGGAGAGAACTGCAATCATCAAGAAATCAAACAACAACAAATGCCGGTGTGGCTGCAGTGAAAAAGGAACACTTCTCCACTGTTGATGGGAATGTAAACTAGTATAACCATTATGAAATTCTTCAAAGAACTAAAATTAGAAATTCCCTATGAACTAGCTGTCTCCCTTCTAGGGAGGGAGAGTTAAATACATCAAAGAGCTAAATGTATCATATTATGCACACATACCAGTGTTTACAGCAGCACAATAATAGCTCATAATAGCTACATCCAGGAAGCAGGTTTTTATAAATATCAACTTATGATTGGATACAGAAAATGTGACAGCTATATCTCACAGAATATTACTTTGCTGTAAAGAAGGACAAATTTGAGACTTTCACAGGAAAATTGATGAACTTGGAAAGTATAATAGTGAGTGAAATAAATAAGACACACAAGTTTTAAAAAAATGAAAACTGCAGTACTCTGAAAAAAAGAGATCAAAGTGGATTTCAATAAATGGAAAAATATTCCTTGCTCATGAATAGCAAGAACCAACATTGTTAAAATGGCCATACTACCAAAATTGTTGTACAGATTCAATACAATTCCCATTAAACTACCATTAACAGATCTAGAGGAAACATTCCTAAAATTCATCTGGAACCAGAAGAGACCCAGAATAGCAAAATCAATCCTGGGCAACAAAGAGAAGTCAATTATACTACAAAGTTACTGTAATAAAATCAACATGGTCCTGGCTACAAAGTAGAACAGAGGATCAATGGAAGAGACTAGAAGAAATAAGCCCCAACCACAAGCACACTCAGCCACCTAATCTTTGACAAAGGGGCCAAACAAACTCCCTGGAAGAAAGATAGCCTCTTTAATAAATGGTGCTGGAAAAATTGGCTTGACACCTGCCAAAGACTGAAAAGAGACCCAAGTCTGTCACCGTGCACCAAACTAAATTCAAAATGGATGACATATCTCAATATTAAAATAGAAATATTAAATCTATTGGAAGAGAAAGTAGGTAAAAACCTTGAAGACATAGGGATAGGCAGAGAGTTCATAAACAAAAACCAAATCGCACGTGAAATATTTCAAAGAATCAACAACTGGGATCTCATCCTATTGAAAAGTTTCTGCATGTCTAAAGAAATCATCCACAGAGTAAAAAGAAAACACACAAATTGGGAAAATATCCTAGCTGGCTGTCCCTCAGACAAAGGTCTTCTATCTAGAACATATAAAGAATTTAAAAATACCAGCCCCCTAAAATTCAAAGACCCAATACAAAAATGGGCATCTGAGATGAATACATACTTCTCGGATAAGCAAATACAAATGGCAAATAAATACATGAGAAAATGTTCAACATCATTAGTCATTCAAGAAATGCAAATTAAAACAACATTGAGAATCCCTTTCACCCCAGTAAGAATGGCTATCATACAGAAATCAACTAATAACAAATGCTGGCAAGGCTGTGGAGAAACAGGAACTCTTCTCCACTACTGATGAGAATGCAGAGTAGTGAAACCACTGTGGAAATCAGTTTGGAGATTCCTCAGCAAACTAAGTCTGGAGGTCTCATTCAACCCAGCTATTCACCTTCTGGGTATTTTCCCAGAAGATCTGAAAACAGTATATCACAGCGGTATATGTGCACCTATGTTTACAGCAATGCTATTTGAAATAGCTAAATTGTGGAAGCAACCCAAATGTCCATCCACTGAGAAATGGATAAAAACATTGTGGTACTTTTATATAATGGAATATTGCTCAGCTATAAAGAAAGATAAATTTGAGGCTTTTACAGGTAAATGGTCACAACTAGAGACCATACTCATAAGTGAAATAAACCAGACCACCATGTGTATGCAATGTATTGTCTCACTAGTGTAAGAACTTGAAAGAGTGAATAAGTATTAGGAGTTATGACAGACATCATGAAATGAAAGGAAACTGCTCAAAGGTAAAGAGCAACTGGGATGAGGGAAAACAGAAAAGAAAGAAGGGGAAATTATGTATGTATGTATATATAGGCAGCTAACATAGTTTTACTACTGACTTCTATCACTTTGCTGAAAAGAACAGTTAATGATTAATTATTTGTTCAATCTTTTATGTTTCTGTTTGCTTTCCTGAGAAAACCACTTTGAAGTTATCAATATATAACAAACATTGTTAATTTCCTATCACTTGTCTGTAATTCAGTATTGCTTGTACTGTTCTTATACTATTTTGTAAATGGAGGTCTTTTTGTTAATATGTTTTCCTTCTTTTATTTATAAAATAAATTTTTTTAAATGTGCACATGTATTCACCCAATACTGAACTTCACCAAACTGAAGTGTTTTTAGTGTAAATGTTATGTGCCGTCTTTGTGTACAATGTCTATCCTGGTAAATTATTCCAGTGTGTTGGGATGGTGTCTCATCAAATTTGAAAATATAGTTATGAGGCAGTATAACAAACTGCACAGTCTGTCCAAAACTCTATACACACTTTAAGAAAAGAAAAACTTATATAAATAATTTAATACTAAATTTATTGAGACATCATGTGATTAATGAAAATTACCTTCTGCCTCTACAATTACAGGAGGTGCTTAAAGTGGTGGCCACTATCTGACAGATATTCATTAGTAAGGTGAATTGCTGCTTGGGTAACCTTGATCCTTGAGATTGCTGTGCATGCATTTTCAATTTCTTCTCTAAGAGTCGGCACTGTAGTGGATTTTCTGTGATATGGGACATCCTTTAGGATCTCCCATAAGAGGGTAATGCTATTTGTTGAAAAAATGTGCAGTTTTCCTTTTTCTGGAGTTTGCATAAATTTTCTTGGTAGACTCTGCAGTTTAGGTATATTTATTGAGTTGTAAGAATTTCTTTTTTTTTTTTTCATTATTCAACAATTGCTTTATAGGCAGATATTGTGTTTTCTTAAATTTTGTTCTGTTTAAGTAATTAATTTAAAACCTTGCAATAATTTGGCTTAATTTGATTATTTTCAGGTGGGGACAGGGCCTCCTGCATGTTAGGCAAGCACTCTACAACTGACTGAGCTACATCTCTAGGTGTGAATCTTAGTTTTCACAAAGAAAATAAAATAAAACATGAGTTACATACTCTTTGGTTCCATTTACTCAGACCTCTTAGTGGCAATTTTCCTAGGCTATCCACTGTATAAATTTTGTCACTTTATTGTTCTCTCCATCAGTTTTTCTTGATGGAGAGAACAATAGGAAAGAAACACCAAATGTGTGTATATTTTCTTTTTGACCCTGTGTCATTCTTACTGTTTTTGTTTTGTTGTGTTTTTGTCTGCTGTTGGTATTTTGCTATTGTTCTTTTTTATTATTCTCTTTAACATAAAGTGTTAATACACACATATTGTGCTATAACTGATTAAAATTGATGCTCTCCTGATTCTGTCTAAATTACCCCAAATGTAGTGGTAAAAAACAACATGTACTTATCATCTTATAGTTCTGTATGATAAGGTTTGACACGGTCTCACTCGGAATGATGGTGAATCCCGGTTGTCAGCCTGACTGGACTGAGAGATGCTGAGGAAATCGGCACAGCACAGGTCCACATGCATGTGCACGCCAGTGTGTGTGCATACGTGCCTGGCTCTGTGTGTTTCCAGGTACAACCGGCATGCGGGTCAGCAAGCTGAAGGGGCGCCCACCCTGAATGTGGTGCCACTGTCCAACACTGAGGGCTCAGATGGAAACGAAAAGCAGAAACGGAAACTCAGCGGGGGCGTACGCTTGATTCTTGAATGGCTGTATTTTTTCTGCTGCTGTCACCCATGTAACATCAGACTCCAGGGTCTTCAGCTCTGAGGGTGGATTTCGCTAGTGACTCTCCAGAGAACTTCCAGAAAACTGGGTGCACATTGGTCCTTCTTATTCTGAAGCCCTCAGCTTCTCAGACTGAAAAACTGCTGCTTTTCCCGGCTGTCCAGTCTGCAGGCAGCTCCTGCGGGACTAGTCAGCCTCTGATAGTATAAACCAATCTAGCAAATCCTCTTTTACATTTCTGCGTTCTATTGGTTCTGTTGCCCTGAGACCCCTGACCAATATGCCAGGTAAAAATAGCGTCAGCAGGGCTGCATTTCTTCTGTCTTCTCCTTGTACTTTTGAGGACCCTTATGATTACATTGGATCAACAGGATAACCCAAGATAATTTTGCATTTTATTTTTTTGTCTTTTTTTTTGAGACGGGGTCTCGTTATGGAGTTCAGGCTGGCCTTGAATTCACTGATGTAGCCCAGGCTGGTCTTGAACTCACAACAATCTTCCTGCGTCAGCCTCCTAAGTGCTTGGATTACAGGCATGCACCACCACACCTGGCTGAATTTGCATTTTATTTTATTTTTATTTATTTATTTATTTTTTTAATTTTAGAAACATAAAAGTACAAAAGCATATTGACAAACAGACACCCATTATCATAGAAAATAGTACAATCACAACTAATCTATAGACAAGGTGATATGGTCTCAACAGTAGTTGTTGCTTTATCCATTGATATCTTCGAATTGTAGATGTATGGACCCATATACAGACATGCAAATTTAGTCAGACAGTT
>PVLD010007665.1:0-89653 GCA_004027595.1 Dinomys branickii | reverse complement strand
TGAGGTAGAGGCCATCTATTCCTATTTTTTCTAAGGTTTTTAACATGAATGCATGTTGGACTTTGTCGAAAGCCTTTTCTGCATCTATTGAGATGATCATGTGGTTTTTGTCTTTGGCTGCATTGATATGATGTATTACATTAATTGATTTGCGAATATTGAACCATCCCTGCATTCCTGGAATAAATCCTACCTGGTCATGGTGTATAATTTTCCTTATGATTCGCTAGATCTCCCGACTCAGCTAAGATTCTTAGAGTTGAGAGAAGGGCAGAACAAGATGTAAAAAACCTGGTCTATTTGGTGCTGTGCTCTTTCCACATACCTTGCGGTCCTCTGAGACCAGTTTACCTAGAATTTTCTTAGAGAAGGCACTGCACCCACTGCTGTGTCTTGGTTCCATGAAAAAAACTCTCCACCTTGTCTTACAGTCTGAGAGGCTGAAAGGGCAGAGATCACAGGACTTGCCTGTGGGGATGGGAAAGCAGCACCTCTGAGGGTCTGAAACAAGCACATTGCGTGAATGGGTCCTGCAGAGAAGGAAGAAGAGTGAATTCTGGTGGGTATATGTGGGAGGGAGTAGAGGGAACACTGTCCCCACCTCAGGCAGGAGGTTGCTTGCAAATGACCTGTAGCTGGACCCTCAGGCTATGCTAGGACAAGGATTGACAACTTCCTGCTTATTCTTAGCCTTGCAACTCAGAACAACAGCCTGATCTCTTCGAGCCTGGACCTCTAGCCAAGCTCCATCCCAGCTGTGATCCAGGGACCCTGGAATGCACAGACCTCTACCAGGCGAGATCAGCAACCCAGGGATGCAGGGTCCAGCTCCTACCCTGAGAACCAGAGCTTTGAAAGAGGTTTCATGATGCCTAGCTTTACTGTGTAAGTGTCCACCCCATGCATCCTAGAGATGAGGGCGAGCTAAAGCTTTTCAACCTCATTCTCTTTCTGGAGTTCGCTGGGCCCTCTTGCCTCTAGAATCTGTGGCAATGAATTCCTTTATCTCCCAGAATAAAGGGCGGATGATAGAGGTGGTGCCTGCACTGCCATCGCTCTTACACTTTTGCCTATCTGTGGAATCAGATTCCCTTGAAGGGTCCATAACTCATGGAAACATCCCAAGATCTCTGTCCTCAGAGTTTGGGTCTGTCCTGCCTTTGGATCTGACCTTGATGAAGGCCCGTCTGTAGTTCTGGAGTCTGCAGCTTGCATGCCCCCTTTGGCCATGGCCTGCCTATGGCCTCTATCTTGACCATTTTTTCCAGGTGATTTCTGCAGAGCTTTCCAGTGACCTCTCCATCTTTAGCAAGCTTTGCTGCTAAGCATTTGGAGCATGAAGTATGTTGTGGTCCTTCCCAAGGCAAAGTGCACCCTTACTGCTCTTTGTACAAGAGACTTGAACTTAGTTTTTATATCTGTTGTTCTCTAGGATACAGGGCCTCCAGATACATTGATCTGGGGACAAGGATGTTTGTCTGACTGTCTGTCTGCAGTGCCACTACTATGCACACTTTGGCCTGTCCCACCTCCCTCTGCCCTGTGGGCTGAATAGCTATGAACTTTGATGTTCTTCGCTAAACTTTGTTCAGCTCTTGCCCCAGACATTTCAGGGACAGCTGACCACCCACACTGTTACTTCTGGGGCACATTGGCAAGCTCTGTGGCACTCAGGGCAATGGTGGGCCTGTTTAGCTCGTTTAATCTTTCAAACTTTGCTCCCAGTCTGTTCGTGGCTCAAGTTCAAGTTTCCCTGGCTTCACTCACCCATGAGTTGAGTGTCTCCAGTTGAGTGCCCTACCATAGCTTTGTGGAACTCTCGGAAAGCACAAATCATAAAAAGGTAGCTTACTCACAGATGTCTGGGAATTGCTGCTGACATTATTCGATGATGGCCCTGCCATCCCTGGAAGACCACCTCATCTTTCAATGAGATCCCATAGTGCCCTTCTCCTTCTCTCAGGCATCTCCACTGCTTGTTTCCAAAATCCCTTTCCTAGAGCATGGAGCAGGTGGGCGTTGGACAGAGAATGAGACTCAAGCCATTCTGCAAGGCAGTTATAAGATATGAGGTTATGAAAAGGGAACATACAAACTGGGCATGGGGGCTCCAACCTGTAATGCTAGCACTTAGGAGGCTGAGGCAGGACGATTATGAGTTCAAGGCCAACCTGGGCTGCGTAGTGAATTTGAGGCTATACTGCACTACGCAGTGAAGTTTTGTCTCAAAAAAAAAAAAACACCAAAAACCAAAAAGTAAACATAGCATAGCCTCACTATACACAATGTGTACTGCAGTTCCTACAATAACAGCTTTTGTTTTCCTTTTCTCCAGATATGCTGGTATTTAATGAGACCTTATTCACCTCAGAACAAGATCTCTTTTGGTTGCTACAGGCATTTCATGGCTGCTGAGTTACTCTCACTCTATTTGTTATGATCATTCTCATCTGGGTTCTCATTGGCCATTGGCTCCTCGTGGATGTTCGGGCCACAGGTCTCTGTGTCACGACGATCGCCTTTATCCACCTGCCAAGCCTCAAGGTCTCCTGCTTGCTTCTCTCAAGGCTGTTGATCTACGATGTCTTTTGGGTCTTTTCAGCCTACATCATTAACAGCATTGTCATGGTGATGGTGGCTCTGTAGCCAGTGGACAGTCCCCTTGGCATTCTATCCTGGAAGCTCTAGCTGGAGTCCAGCATCGGGTGTGATGTTCCTTGCCTATCGCTGCTTGGAAAATCTCCATGCTGGGCACTGGAGACATATGATGCCTGATCTCCTGTTGTGCTTTGTCCTTCACTGTAACAACTATAAAAAAAAACAAGCCAGTAGCAACTCCTGTGGGGTCTGGACCTGCCAATGTCTCTGGGTGCGCACAGAAGGTCTCCTACTTCCACTGCACCCTCATGAGATACTCTGTAGGTCTGCTCAGTGCTACTGTGGCATCTCTCAGCCACCAAGCCACCCACCCTGCCCTCCTCTCTATGCTGCCATTTACCTTTTGCTGCTCTTTACTTTGGCCTATTTAAAGAGTGACCTATTAGTCATGGTCTGAGCCATTGCACTCCAAGTCCAGCAGCTCTCGATTCCTGGAAGCATGATGGGTCACATCGTGACCAGGATGGCCATTGTCATCCTTTCCTCTCACTGCATGGTTTTGTTTCTTCTCAGTGCTGGCTCGGTGCTCAGAGGTGTACCTGTGTAAGTAACTGACTGTTACTGGAAGGCTGCCGCTGACAGGAGCTTGTTGGCCGGAGAGGGTGCCCGCCGTGCTGGGTCCTTCTCTTCCTGCCACTTCCAAAGTAAGAGGCTCCTCCCTGGCACCAATTCCTCCTGTTTTTATGGATCTGCACCAGACTGTTACCTTGGGGGAGAGATGGAGACTTAAAACCCCAAACAGCAAGGAGTTCTTTTGAACCCTATAAGAATACAAAACAATTAGCAAACCAAGTTTCTTCAGTGAACCCTCCAGAACTCTGGGACCAGTTTTCTTTGGGGTGCTCTGTTTTAGAGAACAGAGACAGAAGCTGTTCTGCCATTGTAGTCTTCCTTCCTTCCTTCCTTTTTTTTTTTTTTTTTTTTTTTTTTTGAGAAAGGGTCTTTCTATGAAGTTCGACAAACCTTGAGCTCACTATGTAACCTAGGCTGGCCTTGAACTCATGGTGATCCTCAGGCTTCAGCCTCCTGAGTGCTAGGATTACAGGAGTGTGCCACCATGCCTGGCTTTTCTTTCTTTTGTTTTTTTAGATTTATTAAATTTTTTTCTGTGGTATGAAGTGACTTATTAAATCCACAGACATTGAGTGACTCTTACAACACAGACACAAGAATTTGTTGTAATGAGTTCATGTCTTCCCAGATGCCATGTTGGCAGTGAACAAGGGCACGGCTTAAGTGGATACAGACACAGAAATTAAAGCCTGCTAAGGGCATGCTGCACAGCAGTCAGGGACTTGCTGTATTTTGAGCATGTAGAGAAGCTCACTGTGGCTTCCTTTTGTAAGCTGCCATCTCTCCCCTTCACAACTGAGTCATGAACCAGTAGAGCCTTTGGACTGACAGACTCATGGGCTTCAGGGGACTCTTACTTGGTTTGCTCAGTGTAGTAAATGAGAGATGAAAAGTTAAAATGTGGGGGCCTTTTCTTTTTGTAGGCTTCTTCCTTATGGGGTTTCAGTATTTTCTTCTTGAACCAATGCATACCATGTATTTTAGCAGCAGATACCTTTGTTCTGTTACAGCATAGTAATATACTATCTATAAATACATTTTTCTATATTGTAAAAACAACAAATGAACAACATTGACTGCCATGTTCAACAGCGTGGTCCCTATTCAAAAAGGCAGTGACTGGACATAATAATTTGCAATCTCGTCAACTTTTCAATAAGTTTTCAAGTTAACCAAAATAGTACATTGTAGAAGTTTATACCAGCATTGGAGATTGAGCCCAGGACCTTTACACTGAGTTGTATTCCCAGTGTTTTTTTTTTTTTTTTGAGACAGGGTCTCACTAAGTCATTATGTTGCCTAGGCTGGGGCTTAATCTTGTGATCCTCCTGTCTCAGCCTCCCAGAGTGCTGGTCACCTGCACGGGGCAGGAGGAAGAGTGAAGAGAAGCCTCAGACCATTGCTGTCTCGGAGCTGGTGGAGCAAACACCCTGAGAGCTGCCGGGCTGTGCACTTACGGAAGACCCTCGAGCTTGGCGGGCAACACAGAGCAAGGCAGGGCAGAGGTTGCTGCTTCAAGTTGGAAACACCAACTTGAGTCATTGTAATGGAGTTTCTATTTACTGTCTTCTAAGTTACACCAGATTAGGATCTCCTTTTAAAAAGAAAACTGGAAAAGTCTCTTTTGACTGCCAACTCCAGCTGTTCCCAGAGCTGCCGCTGCCTAGCCAGCTCCCAGTGGCTGTATGCCCCATGTCAAGTGTCCCTTCTCTGCCTACCCCGGTGTGGAATAGTCCAGGTTCCGTCCTCTCTGTGGGGCTTCAGGGGCTGTCACGCTCTACTGGGACAAACGAAAACGAGCCCCAGTACGGAGACAGAGTTTCCAGCTCCGCCAGCCCTGTCAGCCCTTTCGTTCCCATCCTGCTGGGATCCGATTCCATTCCCCGTGGTGGCTGTTTTCTGCTTTCCAGCTCCCCTAGGTGCTACCCTACCTGTCTCCAGTGACCTTATCTGTCTCCAGCGACCTCACCCCCGCTGCTGTGAGGAACATCAGGTTCTCCGCTCTTCTTTGCTGCTGACAGGATCCACTTGGTTTTTCCAAAACTCGCTCCCTGCCTGGGCTAACCTTCTACCCTTTCTTGCCTCTTCCAGGATCCAGTTTAATAAATTACTCTTATTTCTCTGGTTCTCTGAGCCTCTTATACTTCCTTTATGTCTGGTTCCTTTCCCTTACCCTACAAGCATAATTCGTTCCCATTCTAGAAAATGTCATGTTCTCCCCTTTTTCCCTTGATGCCCTTACCTTGCCTTTGATAAACTTCTTGAAAGGAATCCGTGTTTTTTGCTTCCACTTCCTCAACTTTTACTCTACTTTCCAACAAAGTTGGATTCTGCTCCTCTCTCCATCAGTTTACTGTCCCTACTAGTGCCACCAACACCTCTGACCCTTATCCCTCCTCTTCCTCCTACTCGACCTCTTCATGGTGGTGGTTGAACCTGGGTCCTCACATGCCAATCACTCACTCTATGCTTGGGCTACACCCTCCAACGCAACGCATTTTTTTTCAGACAAGGTCTTTCTAAATTAACCAGCTTGGCCAGAAATTTGCAATCTTCCTGCCTCAGTGTCCCAAGTAGCTGGGATAATAGATGGGAGCTAGTACAGTCAACTTCCCAATTTTTTAGTTGTCAAATTACAAAACGACATCATATAGTCTTCACCCAAATTGACCTACTTCCTAGTATTTAGCCAGTTTCGGTAACTCCATCTTAAAACTTGCAAGTTTTGTTGACTTTTCTTGTCTCCTGATCCTGTTCAGGTGCCTCCTTAACTTTTCATTATCCAACCAGACCTTGAAAGTCCATGTGCCCAGAGTTTTGTCCTTGACCCGACCTTCCTGCCTTCCTTCCTTCTGGGAACTTCTTCATGGGAGTTTTGGACTATGGCTGCTGGCTGCTCAGTAGAGCTTGGTAGAACCGGAAACCATGGGGTCTCTTTGATTTCCAACAGCACTCATGGCCGCGACCCACAGGAATAAATATTTAATCATGACACTTCAAGTGTGAGACTCTTGCTGTACTGGGTGTAGGTGAGTCTTGTAGGCGAGTCTCATCTTCCCTCATAGGAGGCCAGCCCCTTCCTTGTTCCAGGACTCTGCCTTGAAGGATACAGAGCTGTGGTTCATAAAGTCTGTGTATCCATAGAGCTGTTCCATGTTGTATTCCAGCATCTTCCATGTTGACACATGTAGGTAGCTCTGATTCATTTCTCTTCACTGCTCCATAGGCTCCCACCGCATGGGGACATACCATATGCATTCTCCTGCTGAGGAACGTGAAGAGTGTTCCCAGTTTGGAGAGATCTTTCACACTGCTGTGTGCCACTCCTGTTTGTCTCCTTGTGCGCACGTGCAGGAATTTGTCTAGGTCAATATGCACCTGGCGGTTTAATAGTGAATGCCGTGATTGCTTCCCAAAGGTTGTACCCATGTGCATTCCTATCAGCATGCATCATAATCCTGACACTCTAAACAAAAGGCAAATGTACAAGCCCTGCCCACCTCAATCCAGCCATCTACTCCCTTCTCTTCACTCCCAGGTCACTGTGTATTGCCAGAACACCCCACATAGCTATGTGGGGATCACACCAAACTCCAGCCTCACCCGGGCCTTCAGCGCTCTCTGTCAGGCTTCCTGCTTCCCCTACTAGGAGAGGTGCCCCTGCTGCGCAGTGAGGTTCTTTCCAACCTTCCCAGGGCTAGAACTCTCTTCCTAGGGGTGACTGGCACCAAAGCCAGCTATGTAATTTGTGAGATCCTGTGTTTGTAAAACTGTAGAGTTCCTAGTTTACAAAGAAAGAAAAACATTTTCCTTCTTTTTCCCAGTATCTCTCTCTACCTGTAGTGAGTTATTAAAAGCTGCTGTCTATTGCTGTGCATCCCCAGGCACATGGGTTACTTACAGCTCCAGCGAGACCCTCACAATGCCTGTGCCCTCGCATCACTTGGCCCATACTCTCAGCCTTGGTCCTTCCTATGCCTGGGCTCAGACCCTCGCTGGGGCTGGTGTAGTCACTGGGTGGTGTCTGAGGGCAGGCATGGGAGGTGGTAGGAGGCAGGGCCACAGGTGAACAGAGGCTCCTAGCCGCTAGTTCATGCTCTGTTATCCCACCAGACTTCACTCATAAAACACAAAATTACTAACAGTGTCAAGATGGTGACTGCAGAGTCAGTCCCGAGCTCATGGTCTTGTACAGCTGCATTGGTTGTTGGCCCTGTTTGGGACTCCTCTCAGTCCCAGCGCCCAAGGTCCCCTTTTCCTTCTCTATTCTAGCTTTTCTGGAGGAACCTGTATAAATGTGTTGAGTCTTATTGACACAGACATCATGACTTCTGCAGAAAAAAAAATCCCTGAACTCTTACATTGGTGTCTATTTGAGGTTTGTAATCATCCCTTTCTCCCTCAATGAGCTCAGCCTTAACCTAATTATCCTCTTGGTCCTCTCGATTGTTGTTAAACATCACAGTATTTTTGTTTGTTGCAGTTACAGATATGTCACTAAGACTTCAGTTACCAACGTCTAAAATGATTCGGTGGCAAGCTGGGTATGGAGCTCAATGCTAGAATGCTTGCCCAGCATGCAGGAGGCTCTGGTTTCAATTTCCAGCAACCAAAGCCTGTCCCATAACAACAACTGCAGCAGCAACAAAATATTCAAATGGAAAAGCACAGGAACTTATACTAGAGGCTAAGCCAGTGAAATTGTTTGACTAGTCCAATGTGTGATTCCTTAGCTAATCTGGTGAAATGCCAATCAGCCTGATAATTACCAGTGAAGTAAAGCAACTTTGACAAACAAAGCTATTCTATAAAATAATCATGCCATTATAAAAAGTAGTGTAAAAGTTCTGAAATATTTCTGAAGGAATTTGTGTTAAAAACTATAAGACTGGCAGGGCATGGTGGCACACACGTGTAATCACAGCATTGGAGGGGTTGAGGCAGGAGAATTGCTGTGAGTTCAAGGCCAGCCTGGGCTATGAAGCGAGTTCAAGGCCAGCCTGAACTGTGTAGTGAAACCCTGTCTCAAAAAGACACGAAACAAAACAAACAAAAACCATAAGACTGCTTTCTCAAAAAATGTTAAGCATGGAAAAATTAAGCCAGGTGTGGTAGTACATGCTTTTATTCCCAGCTACTCAGGGAGCTGAGGCAGGAGAATCACAATGTTGAGGCCAGCCTGGGCAACTTAGCAAGACCCTGTCTCAATATTTTAAAAAATATATAAAAAGGGCTGGAGATGTAGCTCAGTGGTAGAGTACTTGCCTAGCTTGCACGAGGCCCTGAATTCAGTCTCCAGCACCATGAAATGATGATGATGATGATGATAATAATAATAATAATAATAATTAATAATAATAATAACAGTCTTATTCTGCTCTATAGGGGTGAAAACACTCTTCTTTTGTTTTAAGAATGGGAAAATTTATTGGGGAAAATGAATGGGGAATAAGAATTGGGGAGGGGGAACAGGAATATCTCCTGAGAGAAGTGATGGGTTCCTGAACGGGTTGCCTGTAGGCACCCTCTTCTTAAAGTGAACTGAAAGTGGATTTGGGTCAGAATGGAAAATTTGAGAAGAATTCCTGGATTTCCTGAGATTGAGTAGCTAAAGACTTCGTAGAAGAAATCCTCTTTGTGTGTAAATATTCTTGCTGTTTTAAGATAACTATTTGCCATAAAAAGTGTTCCTAAAAATAAATTTACTTTCAGTTTTGTTTAGTTTTTCTTTTTTTTCTCCTTTTAAATTTGTGGGGCTAATGTAGTGCTTTTGTCAATCTTAGCCACTGGAACTTTCTAAACTACAGGTTTAGCATCCTCAATCTGAAAATCCAAACTCGAAAATGTTCCAAAATTTGCAACTTTTTGGGCACCAAGAGGAAATTGTAAGTGGAGAATTGCACACAGTGAGATTTGGCTTTGTGCATAAAAAATGTTTTAAAATACTATAAATTATCCTTAACCACTGTGCATATGATATATAAAAAACAAATTAATTTCGTGTTTAGACTTGGGGCCCATCCCTAAGATATCTCTTTTTTTTAGATATCCCATTGTGTATATGCAAATATTCAATAATCAAAGAAGCCAGGCATGGTGGCACATGCCTGTAATACCAGCACTTCAGAGGCTGAGTCAGGAGGATTGTCATGAGTTTGAGACCAGCCTGAGCTACAAAGTGGGTGACCCTTGCCTCAAAAAGACAAAAAAAAAAATCCAAAAAAATCTGAAACACTTCTTGTCTGAAGCATTTTAGATAAGGGTTACTCAACCTGTACAAGGTTCTTTGCAATTAGCAGTAGCATTTACTGGAAAAAAATAGATTGTAAAGAAAGCAATCCAGTACACCCATATTTTTTGTATTTAATATATGGCTACTCATTTTTACAGTTAGTCATTAATCATTTCACAATATTGCCTGGGTAGTCAGATTTCTGCTTTGTCTTGTGACAAACTGACGTAGCAGCAGCTTGCCCTGCTTGGAGGTGGGGTGACAGCGTGGTAGAAGCACAGTCGTGGGAGAAGTTACGTTTCTGGGGAGTGCCTTATGCAAGACTCATCTAAAACACATTCCTATTTAATCCTCACAATCATGCCATCTGATAGGTGGGGAAACTGAGTTTCGGAGCAGGATAACCACTTGGCCAAGGCCACACAAAATGGGGAAGCCCCAGGGCCCTCACTTCTGAGTCTCTGGGAATCAGCAGTGCTGAGCTCATGGTTGGGGAGGCAGCTCTGCTCTTGAGCAGAGTAGTTTTTAGACTGCTTCTCCTTTCCCTGTTCCCCTTTCAGCTTCCTTGGTCACTCTGGGCTGCTTGGTCACGCTGAGGAGTGGCTGCTGTCAGAGCCTGCAGCAGAGCCCTCCACCAGCCAGAGCTTTAAGGGGAGTTCAGTCTCTCTGATGAGGAATATGGAAGGGGCAAGTGTCACCCAGGCAGCTTGATGTGAGCAGAGAGGCTCCTGCTGACCAGGGCCCTGAGACCGGGGAAGTGGTTTCTCCAAAATCATAGCAGAGCCTGGCTCCCGGACTGTGTTTCTCATGGCCTTGCCAGTCAGCATGTGCCACATGGCTGCAGATGGCTAGCGCTGACATCCATGGGGTTGGGGGGTGTTGGCGTCCCAGAATCATCCTTGTTGATTACGAGCCACATTCTCCTTGGGAATCAATTATATGTTTTCAAAATTAAATTAACTGTTTGAAGTTTGAAATCTTGGACTCTTTATGTCTCACCCGCACTTTGTGCCAGATTCTTCATGATGAATAGGTAGAAAGAGTTAACTAGAAGTTCCGCTGGGCCTGGTTTACTAGGTATATTTTTATGGCCTGAGGGAGCAAAGAAAAATTCCCAAGTTCCATGCCTGAGGAGTCATGCTGTGGAGAGGATTCAGCTCAGGCAGCAAGATGAGAGAGCTCAGACTGTCTTCAGAGCACCCAGCAGCTGCCCCTGCTCCAGCCTCAATTCCTACAGCTCATCCCCCTGAAGTCCTCTCTGATCTCTCTGGCATGCCTTGACCTGACCCTTCAGGGATCAGCAGTAACTCTGAGACAAGAATACAGAGAGCCAAGTGAGAACGATGCCAACTTTGACAGTTGTCTGGCCACTTACTGAGTTCTCTGCAGTTTTTCAGATGCCTGGCATCCAGCCCAGTTTAGTTGCTTTTAGCACCTCTGAGCTCAGCTCCCAAAGTCCCTAGGAAACTTCTATTTCCCTTAAGTCTGGAACTAAATTAGCCCTCAGTTCATACCTTCCCAGTGGTCCCTGCCCCCCTTCCTGTCTACCTCCTGAGTTGCCCCTGGTTTCCAACCAAAGTGCTGACCTTCTGATTCCCTGCACTTTGTTTTCTCCCAAGAACCTTTCTGTCTGAACCATTCCCCATTAAATGGGATCAAGGAAAGTCCTGTTGGTCATGACCAGAAAATATATGTTTGCAAGTGGATAGAGGGTAAAACTAGAGTCACATACAAAACTCCAGTAGCCAGAAGATGAGAAGGGCATCTGGACATGGGCTTCAGCTCCCCTGAAGGAGGTAGCTGGTCTCAGGGTCTGGGTCTCCAGCCCCATGCAGAGCACGTTGCTTGAACACACATCTGCATGGGACACACATCTGCCAAGTGTGTTTCGGGTCACTGAGGATAGGCCAGAATCTCAGAATTCTGCCTCTTCTCCATATGAGTCCACAGCTGGCTTTCATTACCCTGCTCATTCACTCCCTTGTTTATATCCTAGTGAGCATGAGCGCTCTCCTGGGAGGATTGTGTTCTGCTAAAATATAAGTGTACTGTGTCAGGAGCTGGGGATATAGCTCAGTGGAATAAGCGCCTGCCTAGCAAATGCAGGGTCCTGAGTTCAATCCCCAGTACCGCCAAAAAAAAAAAAAAAAAAAAAAAAAAGTGTACTGTGTTGGGGAAATGCATGCTTAGGAATGTACCATGCCCCTGGGTAGAGACCATTCAGCTTTGCCTTGAGCATTCAGGTGGTCATTGTGGGTACATAGTTTCAATTGAAATCCATCAGAAAGATTTCCCAGGTTGCCTGACCAAGTGGTGAATTGCTGCCTGGTTCTTCTGAGTCAGATGTCCAGAAGGTTGGTCTTTTCTACCCTCTGTGGTGCTGAGGTTGGTCAAGAACACTTGGGAATATAAGACATGCTCCCAACTCTGGGTCTTCAGAGACATGAGGCACCCTGGAGCAGAGCGAGGTCTGTGGTGTCTGCAGAGGTCACCAAGATACTGATACTGACCCGGAGAGAAAGAGCAGATGGGCTGCCATGCACACTCTCAGTGCAGCCGTCACACTGCAGCTGGCCCTTCTCAAAGTCAAGGTGAACTTGCAGAGGAAGTGGAGGCAAGAAAGCCACAGAGGAGAGGATAGCCTCACTGGAAGAAACATCTTTCTCTTCCACCTGAAAATCCACCTGCAGGTGATTTCTGCAGACCAGACTGTTCTATGGATGCCTATGAAAGAGTATGCGATTCAAAGGCACACACAAGACACTGTCCATGAGGTGGCTTTCTTGTGATTGAATTTTGAATGAAGATTTCCTCTAGCAATGCTAAAAGCTTTGAAGGAACATCCGAAGGTGAGGGCAGATCGTAGACAGGACTGACATGAAGGTGAACGGTTGTATTTTTAGCCTAGTCCACACTTCAGTTTACACAAATTTATGAGAACTCCCACCATGATAGGTCTATGTGGTGCTTAAATATAGCAGAAATTAATTCCAGAACTTCTGACTTGTCTGCTAGAAAGGAAGGAGCTCTAGATTTGGCTTGGTGAAGTTGTTAGCCTCCAGGTGCCTCAGCTAGAGTGACAGTCTGACCACAGAACCATAGAGACTTTAAGCAAGACAGTGTGGTAAAGGTTATATCTGGGTTCCACAGGGGCAGAGGAGCACCTTGCACATACCATTGATTTCCTGGCTCCGGAATGCCACAGTTCACTGTGGATTATGTAACAACTGCTTGTTTGACAGCCCCAACCTGAAGGGTGAGCCCCAGTGGTTCAGCTCTTTCAGGAGCCAACATGGCTCAGCTCTGTCCTCTGCCTTATCCAGTTCTTCAGCAGTGTTGGGAGTCCTGGAGTGAGTCACAGAACATTCCACAAACAAGACAGGAACAACAGCAGTGTTAATACCCCACCATTGGGGGAACAACCCCAGGATCCTGGGGCAAACACTCCTGGTCCTCAGGATAAGCCAGCCCTTCTGCTGTTGCGGGTGGAAGCTGTTTCTTGCCCTCTTCCCCAACAGCACAAACTGGATGCAGAAAGCATGGTCGCTGCCCTTAGGGAGTGTGGAGCAGTGGAAGTGCCGTGGAGTTGGTAATAAACTCCTGGATGGCAGAGCAGATTGTATGTGTAGATTGCACAACCAGACCCCACACCTTCCCTCAACCAGGAGAGCTGATGTTCACCAAGAGGTTAAGGTTGCTTCCTCCCACCCGTCCTTCTCTTGAACAGCTTTATTGAAACATAATTGAGGAACAGTAAACCGTGCGTATTTAAATTCTACAATCTGAGGTTTTGACATAGATCCACCCCTGTAAAACAGCATCACCAAGGTCAAGATAATGACAATATCTATCACCTGACTTCATTCTCTTTCAGTGCAATTTGAAATCCTCTCCTCCCTCCTTCCTCTCTTGTTTCATTTCTAGCCAACCAAACTGACCTACAGTCAGTCACTAGAGATTAGTTTCCATTTTCTAGAATTGTGTACATGTGGATTCATAAAGTTTGTTCTCTTTTTCATCTTTTATTCCACAGCATTATTTTAAGGTTTATCCATGTCATTGTTTTTATAATTTGTTTCTTATTATTACTAAGCAGTACTTCATTATATGGATATACCAAAATTTGTTTTTTATTCATTTGTTGATGGAGTTTTGAGTTGTTTCTAGTTTGGGCGCTATTACAAATAAAGCTGCAAAAATACTCATGTACAAGTGTATGTTTCTTTGCTTCTGTTTCTTTGATAACTACCTGGAAGTGGAATGGCTAGCTTATATAGAACATGTATATTTAACTTTTAAAGACATTGCCAAACTGTTTTCCAAAGTGATTGAACATCACTACCAGCTATTTATGAGAGTTGCAATTGCTCCATATACTTGTTGACACTTGGTATGGCCAGAATTTTTAATTTTAGACATTCTAATGGGTGTGTAGTGGCATCTTGTTACGACTTTAATTTGCATTACCCTAATGACTAATGATGACCAGTCTTTCATGTGCCTACATACCATCCATATATATTTGCTGGTCTCTTTAAATATTTTACATTTTGGCCAGGTGTGGTGGCGCATGCCTATAATCCCAGCACTTGGGAGGCTGAGGCAGGAGGATTGTTGTGAATTCGAGGCCAGCCTGGGCTACAAAGTGAGCTCAAGGCCAACCTGAACTGCATAGTGAGATCCTGTCTCGAAAAGACAAGAAAGTTTTTTTACATTTTATAAGTTGGGCTGTTTATCTCCTATTACTGAGTGTATATAATATATGTACATATATATATATATACACATACACATATATGAAAACTATGTATCCAACAAAAGACTTGTTTTTGAATATATAACTTAAAATATTATAATATGTATATTTGAAATATAAATCTTTTGTTGATTTTTCAAGAGCTTTCTCCCAGGCTGTGTGACTTACCTTTTCATGTTTACAGCACTTCCTTTTAAAGCACAAAAGTTTTAAATCTTGAAGAGTTTTAGATCAATATATATTGATTATTATCATTTATACCTAGTGCCTTTTGAGTATTATTTTGTCAAATCAAGGACCAAAAATAATTTCTCCTCTGTTTTCTCAAGTCATTTTCTAATTTTAGTTCTGCCAATTAAATCCATGGTCCATTTCTAATTAATTTTTTTGTATCGAATGAGGGAAAAGTCTAGGATCAGCCAATTTATTTTAAGATTCCTGGCGCTCTGGATTCCTACCCTATCTTTGCCTCACCACACCTCATCTCCACCTCCTCATGAAGCCAACACCTGTTCCAGTCTCTCATGTTTCCTGAGCATATCTGACCTTTTGCACAGCCCAGAACTTGGGTACAGAGACTACTCCTCACCTGCTCTGGATGCCCTGGAGCACTATCGTGCATTGATCGTTGGACACAGACCAGAGAGCATCCCTTTGGGGCCATTCTAATCTTGATGGCTGTTTATTTCTGGTGACAATTACCTTCCTTGTTAGCCCTCTGCTGCAGTGACAGCCAAAGGGTTCGGAACTCTCCTCTGGGAGAGAAAACCAACCAGATTTTAACTAGCTGGACACCTTATTGGCACGTATGGAAACCCATATGCAAGGAAGGTAGGCAGCCTTCCAGTGTGAGGCCAGGTCTTGTTATCTTCATTTCAGCTGTGAGGAAAATGATGTTTCACAAGATACAGTGACCGGCTTAATGTATCCTAACTGCCTCATCCCAGGGTGCCCGCCTCCAGAGAATACCTTAACCTCTGAGCCACACTGCCAGTCATCTGGTTGTCACCTACTAGAAAAGATTGGCTGGAAGTTCCTCCTACTCCCTGGCTAGAAGCTCCCACTTTGTAAATGCTGCAAGTCACAAGTGGAATTTTCCTGTGCTCAAGACATGCTGCAGCCCCACATTCTTTTATGGTTTCAAAGAAAAGCAACTTCAATGGATGAGGGATTTCAAAGGATGTGTTTAAGTACTCAGGCAGGCACAAGTCAAAGAACTGGATTGGGGAGAGGCTGGCTTTCCCCTTTTCAAATGGATCCAGACTTTATTTTTTCTTTTGCCCTTTGCTGGGTTCAGAAAGGAGGTACTGAGGCCTGAGCTGTTAGTGCCCAGCACTAACGTCCGGGAGGGAAGGAGAGAAGGAGGGACAGAGGAAGGGCTTCCTGACAAACCCGCCTTCAGTCCTGCAAGCTGCAGGCCCTCTTTGATGCTTCACTGTCCTCATCAAGCTCTATGGCCAGTTTTCAGTGTTTTCCAGGTCTCTGTTCACCCAGCCAGGACAGGCATTGAGGAACATCCACAGCCCTTGCCTCATGGTGGCTTTCCCCCTGCATGCACCAGTACCCACTTTCTAGGAGGACAAGAGCCAGCTTGGGTTCCAGTTTATGTCATCTACACAGGTCTGCTCTCTTTCCAGGCACCCCAGGCCTGGCCACTGTGGCCCATGGGAGGCTCCGTCTTGCAGAATTTCTTTTGTTGTGGTTTGAAAACAGCAATTAAGTCTCATTCCATTTCCCTGTGCACAGCTTTCCCATGCATCTTATCTGTCACTTTGACAATAAGACCTTCCCAGGCACAGAATCTGACCCTTCCTCATCCCCTCATGTTGCCTCATGGGCATTATCTACAAAGTCCAAATCTATATGCTTTGCTTCTGTCCAATTTGCCCAGGTCTGAATGTTGACCAGGAGTTTTGCAAGCTGAAGTTTATAGTTTTCCGTTGAATTCTAGAAAGTAAACTGGCAATGATGGTGCAGGGATGCATTTTCCCATCAGGGCTTAGAGGCTTGGGGTGAACACAAAGTATTTATCTCTGAAGGTAAGAGAAACAGGAGCATGCAGGAAAAGAGGTCCTGGGCTCTGCGCCAGTCCTTACACTGCCCTGGAGCACCCTGCCCCTGGAGACGCATCCATTGCTTCACAAGCAGGGCGGGCCTGTGGCTGGGATAATTACATACCACAGCTCTCAGGCCCACGTGTCACACTCCAGGAGAACACATCCCATCCTGCATGCCAGTCTGTTCGGAGAAGAACCTACTCTATGAAGCCTCTACCCATCTGCTTGAGCTGGATTTAAGAATTCTAAAAACACTAACGCCACATGTTGGGCAGAGGGGGAGCACCTCTGCTGGGCTAAAGGGTGAACAAAGCACAGTCTCAGCTCTCAGTAAACTTACTCCTTACCAGAGAAAGTGACACATAAATACACTCAAGCATGATGGAAGTTTCTGACAATCACTAAAGGAAGGTGATCTGTCCTGGGGAGGAGACATTCTTACAGAAGGATAGGGATTGGGCTGGGGATATAGCTCAGTGGCACAAATGCCTGCCTGGCAAGGGCGAGGTCGAGTTTGATTGCCAATACCAAAACAAAAACAAAAACAGAAGGATAGGGATTGAAGTAGGGTGTGTGGGCACAGGTAGGGTGTCAGGATCATGCAGGCCATGCCCAGGGGACAATGAAGAGCCAGTACTGCCTGTGTGTAGATGAATACAGGGAATATAAGTCTCTCACAGTAGCTCGGGCCCAACTTATAAATATCCTTGAAAGCCAGCCTAACACTTTATGGGCCTGACTTCTGAGTCAGACAAGTAGATTTAGCTTTGTTGTTTCATAGCTGGGAAAACTTGAGGAAATTGGTTAATTTCTCAAAGCCCCAGTTTCCTCACTGTAAACTGGAGTGATTGGGTAACTGATAGGCTAGCACGGAGGAGTAGGTGGACATATTTCTTGGGATATGCACGGTATGTGCCTGCATTTGGTAAGTGCTCTATAGATGCTTATTGTTAATATTAGGTGTTGAGACTGTGGGCTTTTTGAAGTGATGGGTAAGTTCTGAGCCCAAGAGCAGCAGTGTGTTGGCAGCTTTAAAGAATGGATTAGCAGAGTCAAGTGGTCTCAGGAAGAACCAGTAGAAGGCTGTGGCAGAGGTCTAGGTGACAGCTTAAATGTTCTGAGCACATGCACAGGCTGAACTGGAGTAAAGAGGAATGGGCTAGCAGGTCTCAAGGCCAAGACAGGGTTAGCATGGCCCAGGTGACTGTGACAGAAGTAGTGATACCTAAGAAGGCCACGCATGGATCTTAACTCAGCCAAGGGAGCCCAGCATTGAGGAGGGCTGAGGAAGACAGATGTGAGGCCTGGTGGTGCTCAGGTAGATGCAGTAGACAAAGAGCTGCGTCCGAAGAGGACTGAGGTTCTGGGGAGTGGGGATGACTTTCCAAAGTCAGGTGCACTGGAAACAAGGCCTCGCTCCATCACACACACACACACACACACACACACACACACACACACAGTGTGTGTGTGTGTGAACTGAAACCCACAGTCTCATTTTGTGCTTTCTATTTTTCTCAACGTTGTCTTTGGGATTTCTAAAAATTATTGTAGGATTACTTTTTTTTTTCTCCTCTACTTATACACTGTTTCTTTTCCTTTTCTTTTTAGCAGGTTCCCCAGAAATTACTGTATCTAGGTCTGAAATTAAGTTAATTAATTTACCTTCCTCTTTGATAGCCCAAGCCCTTAAACCCATGTTTGCCTAGCCTCACTCACGTATTTACCACTTCCTCAGCTATTCATATCTTCTTTCTCCTCTGATCTTCTGTCTGGGGTCACTTTCCTGGTGCCAAATCTGTATCCCCCAGGTCATCCTTCAAAGTTATCAGCTCCCACGTTCTCTCAGTTTTTGTTGTCTGAAAGTGTGTTTGATGCTTATTCATGGAAGTAAGTTTCGCTCAGTAAAGAATTCTCAGTTGTCAGGTCATCTTCTTTCTTCTGTTGTTAAGGTTACAAATCAGTGTTAGTCTAAAGTGTTCTAATTCTGGTTCTCCCTGTCTCGGTCTCTGTGTCTGTCTCTCTGTCTGTCTCTGTCTCTCCCTCTCTGCAATTTACCATGTGTATTTGTTTCTTTCTTTATATTTTCTTCTTTTTAAAAATCCTGCTTGAGATTCCTTGGGATGCTTAACACATGTGAATGGTATTTCCTACCAACTCTGGGAAAACTTCAGCTGTCACCTTGCCTCTCTCTCTTTTCTTTCTCCCCTTCTAGAGCACCTCTTAGTCATAGGCTAATCTTTCCAGTCTCTTAACTGTTTAAAAAAATTTTATTCTAAAAACAAAAGAATAGACATATGAACCAGAATAACACAAAAACAATAAAGGAAATATAAAATTATAGAGAAGCTGGTAGGGAATTAGCACTGGATGCTGTATTACATAATGTTATCTTTGTGTTTGTTACTCAGTTATACAGATGATGGCTCATTCAATTAATCAATTTTCTCCACCCTCATCTCCGTTGTTCTCCCACCCAATCAGTCGTCTTCCCTCTGATAAAAACTGTACTTTTTGGTTTATTTACTCCCTCGGGCTCTCACACTGGGAAGAGCCATGTCTCTTAAATTTTCTTTCATATTTTTATCTTTTCTCTCTCTGTGCTATGTTTCATTGCTTTTTCTTCGAACCATCTGCCAGCTAATGAATTGTTTCTTCTTTCTCAAATTTGTTAGGCCCCTCTTTAGAAACTTCTGTTCTCTGCAGGTATTCTCAAGCTTATCTTTTATTTCATTGAACATAGCAAATATAGTTATTTCTATAATCAGTGTTTCAGGGTGCCATGACCTGTGGTTGCTATAAGTTCTATCTGCCGTCTGTTATCTATGCTGGCTCGAATTCATTGTTTCTTCCTATGCTTGGTTAGTTAGGGCTTGTGTACTGTTTAGTACACTTGAAAACCTATGGTAGTAGTTTATTGAGGCCTACAATAAAGAAGGCTTCCCCCAGAGAGGATTTGTGGATCATTTTGCCAGAAGCTTGGAGACATTAGCAGTCCCCAAGTAGTTCAAATTCATGACTTGAGGTTTTTCAGACCATCTACATGATGTGAATTTGGGCTGCTAATCTGTATGAAATCAAGCTTGTGTTTTGAGTTCAGGAGCATCCACTTCCCCCTAACTTTCATATTCCCATGATAGGGAGGGCGTCTGAGGTGACATTAATCTGGAAGAGCCTCCTGACTGATCCCCCACCAGGGGCAGACCTGAGCCTGACATTTGTCTACAATGGCCCACATAATGTTAAAACTGAGTTCCTTGCGAAGGGTGCACACCAGCAATCCAGCTGTGAGGGAGGCTGAGGTGAAAGGATCACAAGTTTGAGACCAGCTTGGGTAACATACTGAGCTCTTGTCTCACGATAAAATAAAAAGGGCAGAGGATGTAGCTGGTGGTAGAGCAGTTGCCCAGCATGCATGAGGCCCTGGGTTTGATTCCCCCATACCACAAAAGAAAGAAACCTGTTGAGTTTCTCATTTATTTAATCATTAAAGACTTAAAGATCAGCATGATTCCAATGCTCCTTATCTAGGTTCTTACCTTTCCTTAGACTTAGACTTTTCTGTCTTGTCATTGATCCTTTTAAGATTTCTCTTACTAGCTAGTGGGGCTGGCTCCTTGGGACAAAGAAGGCACTTAATCTTCTGATTCGAGGCCCAAAGTCCAGGTTATGGCATCAGCTGAGCTACTGGGTCAGTGGCCAGAGTTCTTTGTCCTCCTTCGATTGCTGAGCTGCCAGCTAAATGTTTGACCCTAGAGATGGGGGTTTAGGAGCCCAACAGTCTGTGACAGGTGCCAGTGACAGGGAGACAGTTCACCACTGGCTCTAGTGCTGGCAACAAGAAGAGGCCCTGGGGGAGATCCATGATCTTCACAGAATCCCAAAAAGTGCTGCCGCCAACCCTGTAAGGCAGGGTTGACAGCACAGTGCTTGGGGCAGCCTCGCTTATGAGCTGAGCCTGTGGGGAAAACCAGCTATCTTGGATCTAGAAGACAATGGTGAGCGACCCTTCCCAGAGCAGTTGACTTTCTAGGTCAGGAAGCCAGGGTAGCCTCTGTGGAGCAGAGTTCTGAGCCCTCCCCTCCGCTCTTCATTACAGTTCCCCACCTGGCCGCCCGCCTCCTGCCAGGGATACTGTAGTTCCTCCTGACACCAGTTGATTCTCGTGAGTTTCCAAGGTCATGGATATTGCTTTCTGTGGATGCCGTGCTCTTCCTAGTGAGAGATCCCCAAATTCAGAGTCAGACGGCACCGGAGTCTCCTATCCCCTCAACCCCATTTAGTGTTAATTGGGGAACTTTGTGCCTTTTTCTGAGCCTAACCTCAGCCTTTTCTGTCCTTATGGTCCTTATAGCAGTTCCCTGGAGGGTGAGTTCTGACCGGACAGGCTGGGTATGTCCGTTCTACCCGTGTTCATGGCAGAGTCCCAGCCAGAGAGACCTTTCCAGGGTCCAGAATGGAGGGGAATTGGGAGAGGCGGCAAACCATTGCATTGGCTGTCGAGTAGCCCAGGTCTGGAAGAATGAAAGTCCTATGATGCGAAATCATTATAGAATGAAGCTACTTTCTAATCAAATTACAGCACACGTCCAGCAATTTAGCAAGACAGACCCTGTCTAAAAGTTATAAATAAATAAGCAAGCGAGCTAGGTATATAGCTCAGTGCTCTGTGAGTTCAAGTCCCAAGATTTTAAGGAGATGAAGGAGAAGGAGGAGAAGGGAGGGGGAGGGGAGAGAGGACGGGGAGAAGGGAGAAGAGGAGGAGGAGGAGGGGAGGTCAAATACATCAATTAAAGAGGGCCGGTCCCTGGGCTGCTGCAGTTACAGCCTTTAGAGAGCGCAACCATCCCTAGAGGATCCCACTGCATCCTAATTACCCAACGGGGGAATTGGGTGTGTCTTCACAGGAAAACATTACTAAGGGCTTTTAGCATGAATTATCTCAAAGAAACTCCCCACAGGGACAAGGAGAGGAGAAATAGGCGAGCCCCAGCCTCAGGTGCATGTTCTGGCATCGAGAGGCAAATATCGCTGCATCATGTTCTAACTTCTGGAGTTTCTCTGGAGTTCTTTAACTCCCATAGCAAAGATTGGGCTTCACTGGAGGCATGTCTTATCTTACCTCATAAGATGTCCTCCGATATTTGCTCAGTTGTTTCTTTGGCCTGGACTACCCCTTTTCCCTTGACCTGCCAGGTGGACCTCTGTTTATTACTCAAGAGACAGTTCAGGTGGCCCTTCCCCACAGACTGCCTTGACCCTCGATACTCCCAACAGATAGATCAGCTCATCAAACTCTGCTGAAGACTCAGACATAAATGCGATAAAACCAGTGCTATTGCTCAAACTCATGCAATGTCTAACCTCCAGAGTGAACCCTCATATGAACTGTGGACTTTCGGTGATAAATGTTATGGCAAATCGATTGTGACAAATGTACCACCTTCGTGAGGGATGCTGCTAGTGGAGGAGATGGTGTGTATTAGGGTGTAGAGGGTATATAATAAATCTCTGTACTTTTCCCTCAGTTTTGCTCTGAACTAAAAACTGTTTTAAAAAAATAAAGTTATGTGTTTTGTTAGAAACAAACACAAAACAGTAGTATTGCTGCTTTTCTCTGGTATCCCTGTTTTGGAATATTCTCTGAGAAGTTCCTGAGAGCATTCTGTGTTTGCTTCTCAGGGCCTCTAGTGGGCTGTGGACTTCTTGAGAGAAGGCCTGAGATCTTCACTGTCCACATCCTCAGGGTCTCTTGCTGGACCTGGCTCTGCAGTCAGTAAGTGGCTGGTAGGACATTTATCCATCTTCCGCAAGGCAGCCAGGACAGTGCCCCATACAGCAGGTGCCCTAAACATACCTGTGCCATGAAAGAAAAGGACTGGATTGCAGACCCTCAGCCAGAAACATGCTGAGTCTCAGCCACTTCTCTAAGCCAAAGTCTGTGAGTTTAAGGAGTTTATAGGACTCACTTTGGGGTAGCATCCTGAAACATTTTAAAGCAACATTGACATTAGAAGGACCATCCCCAAGGGAGGTGCCCTGGAAGAGGCGGGTTTTGAAGGAAGCTGTTGGTGTGAAACCAGTTACTCAGCCAGCTAGGATCCCATCCAAGATGGGCCAGCTCAGGGCTGGTTCTGCTCAAGGTAAACAAGGTGCATAGTCCCATGGATGTCATTCTGGTTTTAAAGGAGTGCTGCATAAATGACCATCTGCCCGTGGCATCAGGAAATAGTTTGGCCATTATTGGACAGCATTTCTGCTTCATCCCCCCTCCCCCAAAGTGTCTCTGGTTCTGACTGCCCCTCCCCCAATTCACAGCTACATTGCAGGAACTTTGGGCCTCTGTACACACATGTCTCTAGTCACCAACATGGAATCTTAGGGAGCATTATTTCTGGGTATTTACCCTCCCAGATTTGATCCCCAAAGCTGGATTTCCCCACAGGCCTCCTATTCTTGGTTTCTGCACTGTTCTCTGATTGATCTTATTACAGAAAATAGACCAAACACAGGAAGAAATAGCACCAGAAGGTTTTGGAAGCAGTTTATTTACACTGGTGGGCTTGACTGGTATCACTCCCAAAGAGTCAGCCCCCTCCCTGCAGAGTTTTGGGACTTTTATAGGGAGGACAAGTGGGGAGGTATAAAGATGATTTGGCACATTATGATTGGAGGGTTGGGTGACATCATGGGTTGCTAAGGGAGTTTAAACATCTTAAGTTACATTGCAAGACCATCAGTTAAACAAGCATGAGTTACACAAAGGAAGAAGTGTCCCATTATACTTGAAGTTACATTACAAGGCTATCAGTTACACAAAGACAGTAAAGAGAAGGGTTTACACAAAAGAAGGAGTGTTCTGTTATTGAGCTGCCAGACATGCCCACTTGGTCTTGGCAGGCATCCTGGGCAGGTTTTTATTTAAAATTTTTAATTTCCCCTTCAATCCAGGTGAGTGGGAGTTCTCACTGCCTGCAGGGCCTGACTTCAAAAAGACGACCAGCTTGCCTAGGGCTGTTGTTGAACAGGAAGGCCAAAATATAGGCTGGGTGGGAAAGGGATTTGCGCCTGGCCACTCATCAGGCCAGAGACCTGCTCAGGTCTCCTGAAGCCTGAAGAGGCCAGGATGGCCCTGGTAGTCACTAAAGACTTCAGGAGCTCATGTGGTGCCCAGTGGTGCTTCTCTGTGAGTGTCCAGGAGTCACTCTGGAGCCTGCAGCTCATCCCACACACCAAGCTGCTAGATAAGACAAGAGATAGACTTTGGCACCTCCCCATAGGCCCTAAGAGGAAGCCTCGGCCTTCTCCTCTTACAGGGAGAGGAGATGTAAAGCCAGGCCTTCTCCTCAGTCAAGGAAAGGGCTCCTCTGTGGGTTCCCCTGCACAGGAAGGAAAGGGGAACGTACCGCTCGGCTCCTATACGCTCTCCACTGGCTAAAACCCTATTAGTGGTCAGTATGCTCCCCCTTCTTCACAGAAAAGTAGCCTGGCTTTCCCTGGAAAGAGGCCTTCTGACCTTCCTGGCTCGGCCCAGTCCTTACTTCTTGTTCCTCAGAACCTCTTATACAGTACCTCATGTTGACTCATCCTACCTTCTTGAACATGAAATCTACTGAGTAAAGCCTCCTGGATGCTCTTCTGGATGGCACAGCCATGGCAAGGGTGTTCATGAACTGTGCTTGGCATCAGGGAGACCACAGTCTGCTGGGGCAGGTGGTTACAACAGTGAGGAAGAAACACAGGTGATGCCCTGGCAGGACCCACAAGGCTTTCCTGGAAAGGGCGCAACTGAGCAGGACCTCAGCAAAGCAGCAGAAGTTCTCTAAGGAGCCCTGCCAGCTATTGAGACACAATTTAGAGAGCCACACCTCGTAAATGGACTGCTGGGGAAGAGCACAAGACAGAGAGGTTAGCCGGGTGGCTTAAGACCTTGAAGACCATGTTGAGCAGCTGCTATATCATGGAGACAGTACAAAGAGACTTTACCCTGTCCTCTTTATTTTTATTTTTTGGAGACAGGGTCCCACTACATAGTTCAGACTGGCCTTGAGCTCACTATGTAGCCTAGGCTGGCCTTGAACCTGCAGCAATCCTTCTGCTTATCTTCCCAAGTACTGGGGTCACAGGTGTGCACTTCCACATCCAAATCTTTTTTAAAAAATAGCTTTATTAAAATTTTCATATACATATTGTATGTTTATTTATGTATAGTATAATACTATAATATGTATAGTGTAATACTATAATATGTATAGTGTAATACTATAATGTATATTACACATACATGAAACATTCAGTCTGATGAATTTTAACATACACATACACCGGTGAAACCATCATCACCAAGACAGTGAATCTTTCCATCACCCCCAGAAGTTTCCTCCTGTCCCTTTCTGATCTCCCCCCTTATCCCATCTTCAGGCAACCACCCATCTGCTGCTCTCTGTCACTATAGATGAGTTTGCATTTTCTGAATTTTAAACAAATAGAATCATCCAGTATGTACTATTTTTGTTTGTTCTTTCATTCAGCATAATTATTTTGAGATTCACCCATGCTGCTGTGTGTGTTAATAGTTAATTCCTTCCCATTGCTAAGTACTATTTCATTGTATGGATTATGTGACAATTTATCTTTCCACCTGTTGACAGACATTTGGGTTGTTTCCAGCTTGGGGCTCTGAATGTTCATGGGCAAATGTCTGTGTGAATATCAGCTTTTGCTTCTCAGCTAAATACCTAGGAATGGAATGCCTATGTCCTATGAAAGATACGCATTTAACTTTTTAAGAAATTGCCAAACCAAAGCTGTATTCCCATTTCTACAATCTGTCAGCAGTGTATGCAGCTCATACCTTCTCTATTTTGTCTGGCTAAAAACTTGGGTGGAGGGGAGACTTTAAAATTGAGTCTTTGTTGGATTTTTTCAGCTGATAACTGCAACTGAAGTCCTCAGACCTATAGTCCCTGCGACCAGAACACAGAGACAGGGGTGTCTGTAAATCTTTCCTAAAGATGTCTGCATTCTCTTAGGCATGGGAACACCCATGTGCTGGAGGACTTGAGCAAGACCAGAGGAGATACTGGGCTGAGAGAACCTCAGGCTCAGCACTGGGAAAAATCCCTCTGGTCCTGAAGAGACCACAATCCCATTAGTTACACCTCAAATACCATGGAAACTACTTTTTGTATATATGAATGGAGACTATGAGCTGGTATCAGGGCCTCCAGGGTTGTAGGAGCAGCCATGTTCTCTGGCCAGATGTTCTCTGTTCTAGGGATGTAGCTACTAATCAGACTTGCCAGGAAAAAGACACAGAGCCAAAGGCTCCAGAGTCCTTAGCACTTTTCTAGGTGGAAGGATCCCGATTGTGGCTCATTTCCTGTAGGAAATAGCAATGAGACAGCGTCCAGAACAATGTTAGCATCTGTGTCCCTGTGACCACTACTGGGGCCTGGTCTTTCTGGCTAGCCATGTTTGTGGATCCCTGATGATAGGAGCTAATATAATTTTTAGGGTGTGAGCCCTGCTAGAGTTTGTGATGTGCTATTCATTCATTAACTCATTCATTCATTCATCAACATTAATCAGTGCTTCATCAGAACCAGAGATGACTCAGGCAGGTTGGCTTCTGGTTGTGAAACCCTCCAGGTCCTGCCAAGACCTTTCAACATTATGCAACAAGAAGGGTATGGGCATATTCTCTGCAAGGGAATGATCAGGTGGGATTGGGGTTGTACAAAGATCCCCTGCAGCCACTATGGGGGGTAGATTAGAACATGCATAGAATATGGGCAAGGAGGTCACTAGGAAGAGGTGTGGGAGGCTCTCATGGGGCAGTGGTGGTGGGAGCTCAGGGAAGGACGATAAGGGTGAGGGAGAGTGGGGGATGGATCAGCACAGCCCAAGGCCACCAGCTCCTTTCTTCCATTCATCTAGTGAAAACTATCCTTCACTGTAGGAAGGACAGTGAAAACTGCCCCTGCTGATCCCCTCCAAACACTAATTGCATAAATGGTAAAACAGATGGAGCTGCAGGTTGGACAGATAAACGGCAAGTCGGACAGACGCACAGATGGTGTTTGGTCACAGGAGCAAAGCCTGAAACAATCACCTGGAAGTGGCAGTCAAGCCAAGGCACAAATCTCCCCACCCCCCGGCTCATCACCTGTTGCCTGGGCAGCCATCATCCACAGAGGCGAAGGTGGGGACCACAGGTGCTCTCTGGGTCTAGCAGGAAGTCGCTAACTCAGCCTGGGCTGGCTCCCAGAAGCTTAGTCAAAGAAACAAGGACACTGTGATCCTTTCTTGCCCCAAATTCCTTAGCCAGTGAAAAACACCCTACAACTACAACTTTGAACTTCTAGAAAGGAAACCTCAGGGTTAGGAGGGGAAGGAAGGGGAAGTTAGAGCCTGGTGAGGAGGTTAAAGGTTTTAACTTGGTCGCTGCCAAGGAGGAATTAGGTCTCAGCTGTGACCACTGAGCCTTTGCACCATGTGGCATTTCTCCGCTTTTACCTTTGAGTATAGCACAGATCAAGCACGTTTCTGTCACTTAGATTTTCCTGCTGAAGGTTCCACCTGCAGACGACCTCAGAATGATATTCACCCCATTTTAGAATTCACCTTTAAAATACTATGTAGGGACCAGGGTGCAGAGCCAGGAGGAGCTGCAGGCAGGGGCTGCTGGATTTGCTGGTGGGGACAGAAAAGCACTAGGGATGTGGAGAAAAGGCCCAGATGCCCGGGTTCCAGGTCCTGGACTGGAACACAAGAATCGCTTCACCTTCCTGAGCTGATACTGGACCACAATCACAGGAGCCTGGGAACCTGTGTTCGTATTCCTCCTCCTCAGTCTGGGCCGTCAGGAGCAAGACTTCTGGCCTCGGCCTTTGGAACCAGGTTTGTGAAGATTCACTGAAGCAGACTCCTTCTGCTTCTGTGGCTCAGGTAGCAATTTATCAGCTAGCTTGTTTACAGTGACTCTCCACCTGCGGTCTAAGTAAGTCCAGAGCCTCTGATCTGATGTCTAAATCAGACCAGTGGGGCACTTTGCTTAGTACGTGAGGAATGTGATCATGTGGTCATTGGCTCCCAGCCTGGGAGCTGCTTGTAGATTTTTGGAACCACCTGTGGTTTTGGTGTCAGGGTTCAGTGCTGAGAGGGCACCTAGAGGCACCCACTTAACCCCTTCTGTGACATAGGATGAAACAGAGACACTGACAGGAAAGGTAAGTCGCAAGGCTCAGGCTAGAAATGGCCGAGCTTGTCTGCCTGAACTCCAAGGGTTCCAGGGAACCCCATGCTTTGGCCTTCTGGACTGCTCTTCACAGGGGTGCCCAGGGACACTAGCTTAATTACTGCCACCTTTGGCCTGTTCCATGTTCCCTGGCACCACCAGCAGGGCCCTCTTGCCCTCGCCCATCAGAACCTACCCTGGCAGGTCTGCTGGGTGAACAAGGCCTGACCAGCTGCAGGGCAAGCGGACAGCTACAAGGTACAGGAGTTCCACACAGGCAACTGGGGTGAGGTGTTCAAGGCCAGGGAGGGGCAGGGCCTGGACTCTGACCCAGTGAGGGAGGTAAGGTTGCAAGGAGCTGGCACCGAGCACAGAGCTGTGGGCTGAGCTGGCACTCTCAGCATAGACACTCCCCCGGGCTTGATAGTAAAGACCAGAGCCTGGCACTGAATGGTGACGCCAGCCTGAGGCTCCCTGAAAAGGAGATGTTGGGCACAGGCCAGGTGGCCCAGGCTGGGCATTTCTAGACCTAGGCACAAATTCTGCTAACAACTCAGATGGAACCAGAGAGGTGGTCCTTAAATCTCCTGCAGCCCTGCCAGGTGACCCCTCTTGGGTGGTGGTCGCCCTGCCTCAGGTGAGCAGAGGAATGTGGAAGAACAGAGTATAGTGGGCTCCAGGGAGGGAGGTTATGATCTTGGTGCTATATTTGTGCCCCAAATGCTCCCCGGGGCCTGCTGGTGCCTCCTGGTGCTGCAGATGGGGGTGCGGTGCACAGCCTGGGTGGCTGGCTTTACTCCCAGACAAAATTCAGCCACACAAAGTTCCTTTTGGCTTCTCTCTGTGTCCTTCATGTGCTGCCTGGGAACAAGAGGAGATTTCCTGGGCTGCTTGCTAAATGAGCAATGGATGGACTAAATAGCCAGACAGACGGGCCCTCACCCCCCAGGCCTCTACTAGGCACATGGGAAGGTGAATATCCTGAGGCTCCAATATTTTCGGGTGGGGAGAAATGAACAGGTTGGAAGAGCCACTGACTTTGGCCTTCCTAAGGGCCACCATCATTTGCAGTGTCAAACTTGGGTCCGGCTGGGGTACCAGCTGGAACTATGGTTAGTGGCGGAGACAGGAAGAGGAAGAGCCAGCCATGTGGATCTGGGCCTCTCCAGATAGTGAGGTGAAAGCTGAGGTCCTACTCTATGTCTCCTCCTCTAGGACACTTGACAGCAGGAGTCAGGTAACAGGATCTAATGGGAAGTCACTAGAGAGGCCATTTTGGGGCAGAGGCAGATGTCTCTACTGAGGAGTCCCATGCATTAAATGGGATAACATCTCTTTCTTGGCAGGTTTGGCGTGGAGCTTTTGGGAAGCAATTGTGGGACCTGACATGGGCCTTTCCTAGGGGAGACCCCACCCTATCATTCACTCCCACTCTTGGTTCCATGATGCATCCCTACCCTGACAGGGCCACCATGACTGGCTGAAGGTATTCCCAGTAACAACAGTCACAGCCTTGTCTAGGCACCACCCAGCCAGCCAGTCCATCACAGGTAGGGGACTGAGCATGGTACAACTGCAGGCACCACTCAGTTTGAGAACAGTGGGGCTCACAGAACTGTCCTGAGCCTGCCATCTGCTCCCTCTTAGGCCTCTGGGTGGCCTGGGTGCTCCCAGCATCCCACGGGACTGGCATCTGGATCTGGAGCCCTGGCCAGTCACACACTCCATGCCTACTGATGAAATACATCAATTCATCATTTCTAGTCACTCAGGAAATGCAAATTAAAACCACAAGGAGAGACCACCACACTCCTATGGAAACTGTTAAAAGAAAACATCAACAGTACCAAGTGCTAATGAGGATGTGAAGCAGTGAGAACTCTCAGACATGGCTGGGGGGGAAATGAAGAATGGCACAACCACTTTGGAAAACATTTGACACCTTCTTATAAAGTTAGCAATATCCCAACTACCTCGAGCTTAGATATTTGGCCAAGGAAAATGGGAATTTAGGTTCGCACAGAAACCTGTCAGCAACCATTTAGGGCAGCTTTATTCGTAATTGCTCCAAACTGGAAATAACCCAAATGGCCTTCAGCTGGTGAACGGATGAACGCGCTGTGGCGTCTCCTCTCTCATAGAGAGGGACACTGCTTGGGAAGAAAAAGGAATGAGCAACAACAGAGATGAATATCAAATGTGTTATTCTACGTCAAGGAAGCCAGACTGGGTTCTTTGACAGATACTCACTGTCACGGTCTGTGTCTGGATGTCCGCCCACAGCCTCATGCAGTCGTGGGGCGGCTTCTACAGTTTCTGACTGATTCATGGTCCGATGCTGGGATTACAGGCATGAGTGCTACACCTGCCCTGGGGTGGGCAGCCTGCGTACAAGATAAGGGAGGGAGAGAGGCTGCTCTCTGCTGTGCTCCTCCTTTTTGGCTCTTGTTGCTTGTGCTGTTCTCTGTTGCCATGAACTCTTGCCCTCTGCCATGTGCCACTCTGCCTTAAGGCCAGCTGAGTGTGGACTGAAACCTCCACAAACTGTGAGCTAAATAAACCTTTGCTCCCTTAATTCTGGGTGTCGGGAATTTTGTCTCAGCAATGAGAGAAAAGTAACCAAGATGCTTATGATTCCATTTACACTTTGGAGAAAGCAAAACTGTAGAGACAGAACACAAATCAGTGGTTGCTGAGCCTAGAGATGGTGGCTGGGAAGGCACTGACTACAAAGGGGGCTGAAGGAACACTTTGAGATGATGGAAACATTTTCTATCTTGTTTGTGCTAGTGATTGCATGACTGTATGCATTAATCAAAACCTCTATAATTATATAGCACAAAAGATGGATTTTACTGTGTGCACATAAAATGTCAACAAGGACTTTCAAAAACACACCTATTAATCACAGTCACTCTTTCTGAGCCCCAACAATTTGCCAAGCACTGTACCGGAGCCTTCAAGTCTGTTTTCTTATCGTTTACTCATTTGCTCCTGCAGTGAGCATTTATGGGGTACAGACATGAGGCTCCACGTCTACTTAATATTCCCTGCATCTCAGGCTGTGCAGCTGGCTCCCTGAGCCACATGGAACAAGCAGCTGGAAGAGTGGCCAGAACCCAACCCTGGCTCTGTGGATGGACTCATTTCAGAGGGGGAGGAATTCCCAGCTTTGTCAACCTCCGGAGGAGTCCACAACCTGAAAAAGGTGGCCCAAGTGAAGGAGCTAAGAGGAGTGACCCAGGAAGGAGCTGTTTCCTCAGTAAGGTGCTGTCCTCATGCCAGGTGGACAGGGGACATGTCTGGGTAGCCAGGTCATGTTGCTCACAGCTGTGATCACAAAATATGAACTATGTGTTTGGTTTTCCTGCTAGTTGGCTCTTCCTCTACTCAGGAGGGTGTTTGTTTCTGCCCAGCTCAGATGAGAGTGGCCTTGGTTTCTCTGGTGGGAAAATTCAGAAGTGGAAAATACCAGGAAAAACTCAGGGTCAGTTACTCACGCACAGGAACCTTGTACTGTGGGAAAAATGAACAAACCAGAGATGCACATGTTAAAGACACATATCAGAAACATAGTGTGGAACGGAGAGCAAGTGACAAGATGGAAAACTATGACACCACTTAAGTATGTTTTAAAAACACAAAATACTACTGTATATTGTTACGGATGCAAACTTGGATATATATCCAAGGATATATAGCATTATAATATATAGTACCCAATATTATTATGGATAAAAATGTTTTAAAAACATGAACAAGAAAACTACACAGTAATTGAATTAGTACTGTAGAGCACACACACAAATGGCAAACTGTTAACCTCTGAGGGCCGGGGATATAGCTCAGTGTCCTAAATGCCTACCTGAGAAGCAAAAGGTCCTAAGTTTGATTCCCAGCACCCCCCCAAAAAATATCTGAGATGTATGAGTTAAATCAAGGAAGTGAGTTTCACATTGTTTTCTGCCCTTTGGGTTGAAATATGTCATAATTCAAAAACAAGCAAGAATGAACCTTGAGAATAGTATGCCAAGTAAAACACAAAAATGTAAATATTGCATCATTCCATGTCTATGAGATACTATTGCACTCACGGAGGCAGAAGGTAGGATGGTGGAGCTGAGAGGGAGGTGAGGAGCCGGTGTTCAACAGGGACAGAGTTTCAGTTCAGGACGATGAGAAAGTTCTGATGACGGGTGGTAGTGGAGACTGCACGTGGTGAATTACTTAACACCACTGCCTGGTACACTTAGAATCTTAAAGTGCCAAGTTGTAGGTTACACATGCTTGCTACAAGGAAGAGAAATGAAAACAACCCTGGACAGGCATATCTCCAGAGACGGAAAGTAGATTAGTAGCTGTCCAGGGCTGGGGAGGATGCCAGGAAGATGGCCACTGGGTATAGGGTTTCTTTCTGGGGTAATGAAAATGTTCTAAAATTGATTGTGGTGATGGATGCACAGCTCTGTGACTACACTAAAAGCCACTGAAGTGAATGCTTTCAACAGTGAAGTATATGGTATGTGACTTATACCCTGATAATGCTGTGATTTTTAAAGCCAAAGGGAGATATCCTTTCCAAGTCAGTCACACTAATAGAAACCATAGACGAGGTCTGAACTAGACTGTCATGAGTGTCACAGCATCATCAGGAGTCCCCAGACCTCCTCCCATTTCTGAGTCCCCACAGCACAGGGAAGGAACTCTGCCAGTGGGGCTCCTGATTTGGAGCCATTTCTGTGTCCACTGATGGGATCTGGCAGGGAAGCAGAGTCATAGTCTCTGCAGAATGAGGTTAATGAGCATCAGCTCCAGGCCCCAGGGATTTTGAGCCTTAATTAATACCTGCAGCGTCCCCAGTGATTGTGAAGTCCCAGGTTCTGCAGTGTGCACATCCTGGTCTTATTATCTCTAGCATATTATGTGGGAGAAAGATGGCAGCCTGTCACTGCCTACTAGCTCCCTGCAGGGGCTGGACCCAGGGGGGCTAGGCCAGGCAGAAGCTGTCACTCTGGCCACTTGTCTTGCTTTCCAGGTCACTTGTAGGGTCCAAATGGTCTGGCTGGCCACAACCAGGACCCTTGTGGTCATCAAGCAGATCTCTACTTTAGGTTACTGAGGAGGGGGACCAGGCAGACTGCTGGCAGCTATTTTGGTGACAGCTCCTGCAGGATTAAAGAAGGACTTCAAGTGAAGATAGCTAATCTTTTTGTGTTATATGTGCCTCCTGTGTTCACCCCAGCCAGGCTCTGTGTGGCACTGCCTGGAGGACTGGCCCTGCCCTCTGCCCAGGGAAGGTGGGGCACAGACATGACTGAGCTGGGCCCTTCTGCCTGTGAGCTCTTTCCTACTCAGGTTCTCCCAAGGCCGTGTGGCATAGTGTTTCTTTCTTTGTTCTGATACTGTCCTACCAGGGTGGGGCCTCAGATCATATCATTCTTCAGGCCACCCACCCACAAGCACTGGCCTTGGAGCCCTTGTTTATGCTGGGACATCTGGTTACTATGAAAAGCCCTCCGCACCCTAACAGAGCCTCACTGACCCCAGCACTGTGTCCACAAGCCCATCTGAAATCACTGGAATGATCCTTTGGCCAGGGTGACAGGAGAGAGAAGGGATATCCAAAAACCAGGATATGTAGCCCTGGGCACCTTCAGCTCTGGGATGGTCACCATGGGGACATTTCAGTTTAAGGATTCTGAGGCCCATGATTTGAGGACCAGTGAGCAAGAGAACCTATGGCACTGGGTGTTCTCAACCCAGAGGACCCATAGTCCCCAGTGCTTGCTGACTCTAGAGGAGTCTGTGAACCTGAACTACTGCTATGGTTAAAATTTGGCTTCAAATTTTTGTCCACATCAAAATTCATGTAGACGCTTAGACCCCAAGCTACCAGTGCTGGGAGGTGACGGAAGCTTTGAGACGTAATTAGATCATGCAGGAATCACCTTTATGCATGGATTCATGTCTTTCTCAAGGGACTGGGCTAGTTATGAAAGGAATGGGTTCATTCACAAAAGAGTGAATTGTTACCAAGTGGCCCTGGCATGTGCCCCCACCCTCTCTTTACATACACTTCTCTTCTGCCAGGAAGCGCTCACCAGAAGCTAAGAAATGCAGGCTCCATGGATTCCAGGAGTGTGAAACTAAACAAGCCCCTTCCTTTACAAATTACCCGGCATCAGACATTTTGTTATAATGACAGAAAACAGATGCTGACAGTCAGCCTCTGGTATGGAGGCTTCTCTAACCAGCCCCCTCAGTGCGGATCCGTCACATGTGTTGCTGCTAAGACACAGAGCAGCCTTCTTCACACTGAATCCTGCTTCCAAGGACTAATTCCAGCTTTCCACACGTCCCTTAGGTATGTTGTGTCCTAGTGGATGCAACCCGTCACCCCTGTCAAGGAGCTCTGTGGATGGTGGACATCATCCTACACGTCAGCCATCCCTCCCTTCCTCTCTCCCTCCCGGCTTCCTGTCAGCCTCAGACATAGCCAGCCCATGTTAATCTCGTTCCTCATCCAGGTCCTGTCAAACCAGATGGGGTTGAGGCCAGTGCCTTTCCAGACACCTCCCTTAGGCCTGAGGTAAGGTCTCTCCCCAGCCCTCTCAGGGAAGGAGTATAGTGATGTGATCAGACACACGGGTGCTAGAGACAGGTTCCTGGGTTCAACCCCATTTCCTCCTCTTGCCTGCTGTGTGACCCTGAGCCGGTTGCTTAAGCTCTCTGTATATCATTTGTAAAATAAGGGCATTGAGGATGAAGTGAGGTTGTGTGGAAAGTGCTTAGCGTGGGCCTGGCAAATACAGTAAATACCTGAGGGAGGTCAGTAGAGAATGATGCTGAACCAGCTGCTTCTGAGTCTCCCTGAACATGCATCATCCATGTCTAAGAGTGGCTCATGCAGTCACTTGGGAGATCTGGCAGGAGGATCACAAGTTCTAGGCCAGCCTGGGCAACTTAGTGAGACTAAGTTGTCTCAAAACTAAAATTTTAAAAGCTGGCAATGTGCCTCAGTAATAGTGTACTTGACTAGCATAAACAGGCTCTGTGTTCAGTCCCCAATAACTAACACACACACACACGCACACGCACACATGCATGCACGCATATATGTGCACACTCACACGCACACAAATTGTGCTGAAACAGCAGCCAGCATCCTGCTGAAGTCTGAGGGACCTCTGTCCACAGCCTGCACCTAACTCATTGCCCGAGGATAAGAAATGCCGTCATGGATGAAGGCATACTGGGACTCCCTCCCCAAAAGCTCACTGATGTGCCCAGCAAGTGCCCCCAGGCCCATACTCCACTGGGCTGCGTTCTGGCTCCTAATGTAAGTCTGTGGGGTACTTAATGATGGGGTCTGCTTAAGCAGACTATCCCTGGGCAGCTTGGACAAGGCTGGCTTTCTTCTATTTATAGTTAAACTTCTTTGCCATTACAGCTCATCTCTAATTTGGTAGGTTTTTTTATTATGTGTTCTTTATCTTCTCTTCATGTGGATCAGTGGAAAAATAAATGAAAGGGAAATCATTGAGGTTGAGAGGTTGTGGTTAGGGGGGATAACAGGCTTCATGTTCCCATCCTTGATGACATGCCTGGGTGTCCAAGGGCACCAGAACAAGAAGTGGGCGTGGTGGCAGGTTGTTCGTGGGGCAAGGCACCCATAGTGGTAGCTTATCTCTCCAAGCCTTACCTGCCTTGTTTTTAAAATGCGAATCAGTGGTTGGCTTAGCATCCTGGTAGGCAGAGATGCCTGATCCCCATAAATGGGACCAAGGACAACTTAACACCAAGAGTAGAAGAAGCTGAGGTCTAGTTCTGGTGCCCAAGACCTCAGTCCTCCTGCCTCCTGGGGCTCAGGGAATCCTACCCCTTCCTCCCTTTCTTCTCCTCAGTCTGGGAGGCAGGGCACCGGCACTGGCCAGACCAAGAGGAGAAGAGCAATCCTGTCTGCCATGGGGGCTCTCCTGTGGCCTTCTACGGAGAAGCAGGGGTTAATGTGGTCACTGTGGGTCACCAAATTGCATCCAAGATCTTTCTCACTGGCCCAGTTTAGGAGAGTGGCCTGGCACTTCTCTCAGTGGAGAAAAGGCTGGAGTTACTGGAGTTATTTTAAACTGGGTAGAACAAAGGGTCCTTGTGCCTGCGGTCTGTGGTCTACACACATGAAGAGGCTATGCTGGGTGGGACACTGGCAGGCCTGGCTTTCAATTGATCTCTCATGGTCAGCCTGCCTGCAGAGATGCCGTTCTTCACCCCAAAGGTCTGGCCTGACTCCCCTCCGTCAGGGTAGGTAGGAGAGAGCAGATGCTAGAGGCAGGCCTTGTAGCCAAGGTCATGCCCAGAAGCCATGGCTGAGTCCAGGTCACGCAGCCCTAGTCAGCAGCAGGCTCTCAGAAAGGGAGAGCGGAAGAGGCCTTTCAGGTGGGAAAGCAGGGGAGGGATGGAACATAGGCATAGGTGCCCAGTGGTTAAACCATCCCAGGCCACCTGGGTTCCAGGCCCAGCTTGGTCAGCCAACAGATGTTGTCTGGCTCTGAGCAGCTCACCAAACCCTTTGCACCTCCTTTTAATCTGTAAGTGGGGGGAATAGTAACAGTACATTGTACCAAGAATAACAGAGAGAGTTTGGTGATTTGAGTGTGAAATGGAACCTGCCTGGTGCTTTGCAGCCCAAGACAGATCTGTCTGCAGAACTGGGACTGTGTAGCCCAATATGCCCATCCCAGGACACATGTAGATTCCAGCCCTGACATCATCCTCACCAGGGAGGTGGCCTTGGACCAGTAACAGGGCTTCTCTGAGCCAGTCTCCTCATTGGCCAAATGTGGAAAGCAATTCCCAACTCGAGGGTCATTGAAGGGGCAGTAGGTGAGCAAGTGGACAGACCCACCACAGGGCCTGGCATGCACTTGGTGCTCAGCTCACCCCAGGGGCCTCAGTGACTCACGGGTACAGCAAGGGGCCTGGGTACCAAAATAGCACACCCACCAGTCTCACTTCCTTAATTCCACACCAGCTCACCCTCGCTTAGCTAACTCCACCACCTTTGCCCTTGTTCAGACATCTGGCCTGGCCGCTCCAGTCTATTCTCCACATTCAGGGCTGGAATGAACCTGAGAACACAGGCATTGGGCCCTTGTACTTCCTGCCTATAACATCTGCGGCTCCCCTTCCTCCCAGGGTGAGGTTTAGATTCCCGGCCCTGGCCCTTGAAGCTGATGCGATCTGCCTATGCTGGCTGCTCACCCCGCACCTTAAATCCTCTGGACATACTCCATGCGAGAGCAGCAAAGGGACTCTTTCTTTGGACATGGCTTGTGCCCTTCTCTCTCCAAATTTCCTGTATCCAGTGTATGGCATAGCTGGATTTGGCCTCTGCAAACCCTTCTCCCTCCACCTCTATCTATTGGAAAACCTCTCAGCCAGCCTCCACAGGTTTTCCAGCCACAACCAAGATAATAAAAATGTATCCTGTCTACACTTTCTTCCCATGTCCATGACAGAAGCCTGCATGGGGCAGGAAGTTCTGGTGCCCTCCCTCCCTCGTTTGTCCCAGGTCATCCCGCACTTGCCAGCTTACTGGTCATTTCTTGAGGTGGACGAGGCAGGGGAGAGCAGGGCAGAGAGAAGAGGGTGCTGAGCGCTGGAGCTGGAATCAGACATCTTGGCCTTCTCCACGGCAGATGTACAACTTCTGGATCTTTCTCAGCTTGGCATTTTCAGGGCTCCTCAGAGATGTCCCTTGCCCCTACCTTACTGAGAATCCCTTAGAGCAGTTCCCTAGCAGCGGCTTCACCCCCTCAAGCGGTGGATTGCAACCCACCCCAGCCACTTTCTGTCACTGTCGGAAAGGAAGTGCCTTTGGGCACAACACCTTCACCACGACTCCAGGCTGGCTGTCTTGTGTTGGACATCAGGACATTTTCCTAGTTTGGATCCTTTTTTTTTTTTCTATTTATGACATCTTTTATTGTTTTTCATGGTACTAAGGCACTTACTGTTCTTTTTTTCATTTTTAAACAGAATCATAAGCGACTGAACTAACAGTGACCTGTTATCTGAGTGATAGGTTAACATATTTCCTGATCCTCAGAAACATTTTTCAACTTTATTCTGAATCTCTTACTGTTGTCGAACACAGATGTTTTGTTATTTAAAAACTGAGGGGATTTCACGGGATTCCTTTCTCTTAGCATATTCTTCTACTATAATTAATTCCTTCTCTTTGGTTCTTTATCAATTTACATATCCAACTAGTTTTCTATTTAATTTCCCATTGTTTTGCTCTGATGACTAAAACTCTTTAACAAAAAAGTTTTTTTTTTTTTAACTTAATGGGCTTTGCAGTTCATTCGTAACCAGTTTGTAAGAGTTGGTTTAAGCATAATCCTGCAAAGTTTCCCGCCAGAATTTGGAGTACTTGGTAACTTGTTCACCAGGATGATTTGTGGAGAGAACTGCATGGATTGGCCGGGTATGGTGGTGCAGTCTGTAACCCCAGCTACTTGGGAGACTAAGGTGGGAGAATTGCAAGCCCTGGGTAATTTAGTGAGAACTTATCAAATGAAAGGGCTAGGAATGTAGCTGAACAAACTACATGGGTAAAAGCACAGCAGGGTCAGGAGCTGTTAAGGAGATGCAGCAAATCATATTTTATAAAAACGATGCTGCCCTCTCTCCCTTGCTTGCCCCAGCTTATTCCCTACTTGCCAGCTTACTGATCATCTCTCTCTTTTTTTTTTTTTTTTGTGTGATGCTATTCTGCTACGGGATACAGTACTTGTGCGTTTAACCACACTTGGTGTCAGGTTAGTGTGTCTGAAAACCTGTTCGGGTCCCACCAGAATTTCTGCTTTGTTTTTGTTGAGAAGTCTGCATCAATTCCCACTTTTTTGTTGAAGCAGGTGAGGTTTTGAGGCTGCAAACTGACTCCATGAGAATCCCACTGTCTACTGACCCTAGCACCAGAAAACTGCAGACCTCCAAACTAGGCTGAGAATGGCTTTCCATGCCATCTTAGGGCCTTGATTATAGTCTTCTGAGTGAGATTTTCATAAACAGTCAACTTTTGTGCAAAGATGACTTTTGTAGTTGTCAGGAAGGCAAATTCAAATTCTGACTTATATCAAGTGTATTCTGTGTATTAGCAATAATTGACACTTCAGAAGTGTATTAGCAATAATTGACAATAATCAAGTGTATTAGCAATAATTGACACTTCAGAACTTAACAGCCAATGGTAGATACTTGGCTCTTTGTTAAAATAAGTCTATATGACTCTGGTAAGAGAGCAAGAGACAGTTATTTGTTTTGCTTAAAAAGGAAAGGAGATGACCATTGTTTTGCTAACGTTTTGGGAGTCGTGACCACAATTTAATATAATCAGATACAGTATGTTCAAGGAATTAGCAAAGATCACACTTGCATATCAAGCTGGGACCGAGGTCAGTAGGGAGACATTGATCATATGCTGTCAGAAATGATGTAATTTGAAAGCAGAGTTGAGAAATGCACCAATAGGAGAATTTTCTCGAGCATTCAGGAAGAGATAGCCTAATGTCATGATAATTAGAAATTTATTTCCAGTCCTCTTGTGCGGCAGTTCTTTTGTGAATATAATTTAGCGTAGGATTTATGCAGAAGGACGTAAATTCACAAAACTTCCTGGTCTACGTTTACACTGCAACAAAGAGCTGTGTGCTGCTGCTGTTTCTGGCAAAATGAGGAACCGGAAGTGAAAAGGGAGCAGAGCACAAAGGGCGCTCGCTGCTCTTCATCGGCTCCGCTGGATCATCTTCTGCTCCTGTCGTGCTCAGCTCATCTAAACTGCAGTACCGATGAGCGACTTTCTCAGGGCTGATAACCGCAACTCAGAGCCTCTCGGCGTCTTTGACCAACAGCCATCCAATGGCAGACGACACCACCACGTCCAGGTTCTGGTAGGTGCCCCCAGCGTTTCTGTGGTAGTGGCCTGAGAACACAGCTCTGATACTTGCGCTGGGGAGCTTGTCCGCCGGGTCCTTACGCACAGCTTTGGGGAGGCTGAAGTAGTCATCATCCCCATCGATACTGTGGAAGAACAGTGAGATGTGCCCGAAGACGAGGGCATGCCAGCACTTCCATCGTCTTGTGATGCTCAGCTGCTGGTCCAGCCAGCAGTCCTGGGCTGGCTTCAGGGCCAGGCACTGGGAGGCATTGTACCCCAGTTGGGAGGTGAGCCCCAGGAGCAGGACCCCCACCCCAGAAGCTGCAGTAGTCATCTCCCCCTCTGGTGGAACTACTTGATGATCTAGGCTGCAAGGATGTTGCCCAGGTCATGGTTGCCACTGACAAGGACCAGTGGGATCTCTCTGTCCAGGTCTTTGAGCACCTGCTGCAGGGCCTCAGTCTGCTTCTTGGGCCAGGGGGTCCCTGGCACGGCATGCATAAGGTCACCACACAGAACAAAGAATTTGGAATGGGGGTCAGCTTTTGTTCAGTGAGACAGATCTCCTGACCCCATTCATCACCACCATGGTCACAGTCCCCAGTGGACCAGGCCTTCATCAGCCTAAACTGTGGGTCTGCACCCTGGATGAGGTAGAATGGGCCTTTCCATTCCCTTTCCTCTTCTGTGAGAAATGCATCCAGGGTCTTGTCCCGGCTCTGTGGAAAACATCTCCCACTTTTGCAGCTAACATAGCAAGTTTCTGGGAGCACACTTTGTTCAAAGGAGAGGCGAAACTCCACATTTCCCAGCAGCCCCATTCCACCCATTGGTGCCCTCTGCTCAGGGCAGGATGTGACTCTGGTTTGGATCTTGAATGGTCCCCAGCCTGTGGTGCTATAGAAGATGGTGGAAACTTTAGGAGGTGGGGCCTAAAGTGAGGAATTAAGGTCCCCAAGGGCATGCTTTTGAAGGAGATATTGAGACTCCGGCCCCTCCTGTCTCTCTGCCTCTTACTTTTCAGTTGCCATGAGGTGAGCTGTTTCCTTCACCACGTGTTCCCACCAGGATGTATTGTTCTGCCCCTGGCCCAAAAGCAGTGGGGCCAGGCAACTCTGGACTGGAACTCCAAACTGTGAGCCAGAGTAACACTTTCCTCTTCCTAAGTTGTGTATCTTAGGCATTTGTCACAGTGACGGAAGGCTGACTAACGGAGACGTTCTTCTAAGAACATAGAGGGTTTGAAGCAGGGAGTGACATGACAGGTGGACCCTGCAGCAGTGCAGGCAAAAAGACGGTGGTAGTTTTGCCTTGAATGGGAGCCGCGGTGGACACAAGCCAGCTGGACTGACAGACGTGCTGCTGGGTTGGATGTGAGAGGCAATGATAAGCAGTCCAGGATTTTGTATTGAGTAGTCGGATGAACAGAGTCATCAGTCATGGAGGAGGAGAACTCAGAGGTAGGGCAGGTTAAGGGGGGTAGAAACCAAAGGCTCCGTCTTGGTAATGCAAAGATTGAGGTGAGGCAGACAGATAAACTTGTCTTCTGCCAGCTCAGACGGTGCCTTCGTGCAGATGAAACAAGGGGGCCCCTTCCTCTTCATAAGTGTGACCTCCTACCAGGACCCACAGCCTGTAGGCAGAGCACAGCCAGACCTCACTCCTGGTAGTTCCCTTGGCCATGAGCCCTTGTGTAGTAAATAACTATATAACAATGCATGGTAGCTCTGGGTGTGTCAGTCCAGAGCTCAGGGGAGTATCTGACACCAGAGAAGAGCCACTGGCTTAGAGGCTGCTTGTTTGGATGCTGTGTAGCATGGCAACTCCACCAGCCAAAGACAGCAGGCAAGCCAAAGACCAGCGGTTTGCCCTGCGCTGTGGAGAGCCCTTTCTTTTCAGGTGTTCTGAACAACGCAATGCTGGTGTATGAGAACTGGCCCCTTCAAGGTGCTATGAGACCAAAGACAGAGGCATACAGATCTAAGACTTCACAGAATGCAGTTTATGGGAAGGCTTGTGGACAGCAGCTTAATCCTTAGTGACAGCAAGACCAGCCGGATCCACATATTTGGGTCAGAGACAGGTTGTGGTGGTTAAGCTTAATGTGTGTCAACTTGATTGGCTTGGAGCTGCCAGATGATTAGTAAAGCACAACTTTGGGTGTCTAGGTGTGGCTGGGTGGGTCATGGAGGTGTGACCTTGGGGTCTGCATCTGGCCCCTTGCCCCTCCTTCTCTGGAGGTGTGACCCTGTTATGCTTCCTGGCCACCATGAGCTAAGCAGCTCTGCTCCACCCTTCTACAAAGATATTTCTGTGTTGGAGCCAGCAGAACCCCTATGCAACTATGAGACAAATTAAGCTTCTCCTTTAAGTTGTGAATGTTGGGCGTTGTGTCCCAGCAACAGAAAAGTGGCTATACAGAACCGTATATAGTGGTTGGGACAAAAGTGAGGATCCTTGCACATGGGTTAAACTAGACTCTGCTTGCCCTTCACATCCCACCCTTAGCAAGTGTGTCAACTCAGCCAGCTGCCTTGTCCTCCACAGCTCCCATCCAAGGAAAACCAGCCACCAACTTTTGCCTCGACTGTTACAACATCTACCTATCATGTGCTATCCTTCTAGCTGTGATGTACCTGTTTTATCTTAAACTATCAGAATCAGGTACAATCCTGGAGTCAAGGGCCAGTTATAAAGCTTCACATGCGGTTCTAGTGGTTTTGTCTATTTTTGGTTTGCTTGGAAACTATGCAGGAAAACTTGACTGAAGTTACTCTGGGGCAATCATATCAGTTACAATTCAAAATGGCTACAGTCATGTCAAACCGAATCCATACACCAGGGCCAGGACTTTCTTTTTTCCCTGTAGATGAAGTTCTCTGCCTCCATCTAAGACTGAATAGATGTTGCCCCTTTAATCTTGTCTTCTTGTGCCCAAAGTTGAGGAGTGAGGAGGACTCTTTCTCACCTCTCAGTTTCTGTCCTTAATGAAGGGATGGTGATTTCTGTCATCATGTGGATGGCTTTAATGTCCCCGGGGGGATCCACAGACAGTGTAAGTATCAAGTAGGAGGAGGGACATTCATAGTTCCCCTGCAGACCTGACAGGAGCAGGAGTAGTCAACAGACCACAGAAATGGAAATGGCTGAAGAAGCAAGTGGCTGGTTAAGTGTTGGATTGAAGGGTGCTGGCATCAGACTGCCTGGGTTCAAATCCCCAGAGTGAGTGTCTTTGGCCTGCCTGTACCATTGGAAAGCCTTTGTGTACCCTGTCAAATGGAAATGCTAACAGTACCTACCTCCCAGGGCTAACATGAGAAATGAGTGAGTTCTTCCATGTGGAGCACTTAGCACAGAGCTTTAAGTTGTCAGCACCCAGGGAATATTGGCTTATGTGGTCAATTTTGGGGAAGTCCTTCTCAGCGAAGTTCCAGAGCCTCTGCTAGCTGTTGACCAAAGTTGGCAGGAAGGAAGTGGCCTCACTGAGCTGGTGAACCTTGGAGCTGCTTTTAGCCTTCCCAAATCTGAGTCCTCAAGAGGTCACATTCCAAGAGCTTCATGAAAATCAAACATGAGTCATAGCAGCTAACTGGGGGACCCTCCCCTTCAAAAACACTTCGAGGGAAGGCAATTCCATAACTCTGCAGGACCTTCCCCACCACCTCTGAACAGCCCCATCCTCCACAGGTTTTGCTGGGGTTGTGCCCAGATTTTATCTCACAGCTAAGCACCTTCCATCATCAGAGTAAAAGGAAGTGAGCCCAGCACTGCAGCCTTTGCAGTGCCACCCCTGAGCTTTTTGTCAGACTGTATGGGGCCCTGGCCCCTTTAACAAATCTGATGAGCACCCTAGATCCTCTTCCCAAGTGGCGAAAAGCTTTCCAATCCTCCCAAGTCAAATTTTGCAAGATTTCTTATCTTTGGACAATTTCCCATTATCACAGTGGTGGTTGAGCTGTCAGGCTCTGGAGTTCAATTTTCTGGGTCCTACTGCCACTTCTATTGCCTAACAGCTCTGAGCCCTTAAACAAAAAGAAAATATTTAAACCTCAGTTTTCTTATCACTAAAATGGAAACAGAAATAGTCTTTATTTCAAAAGGTTTCAAGAGGGTCCAGTGTAGGGGAAATAACTTGTTCCTGTTTGGTACTCCCCTTTTTTGCACTGAAACGCGTATATCTGAGCAAACCCCTGAGTCCTGCACAAACTGGGGTTGTTGGTCTCCCTAGTAAATCAGGCAGGAACCATAAAGCATTAAGCCTGGTGCAGGTGGTTCATTCAAGTTCCGTCACTGTCAGCTGACACTATGGGTCTTTTCCCTAGCTCCATTTCATTCCTGGATATCATACTCTGTCCCATCTCCTTTAATGGCTTCCTGGGCAACCCTTCAGCCTCTCTAGGCCTCTGCTGTTCATTCATCAAACAAAGAAGAAGAACATGAGCAATTCTGGGAATTCTTCCCACCAAAGCCTCTGAGATTTATTCAGGGGCCACTTCCCAGTGCCTGGTAAGGTCATCTTGAAGGTCACACCACATGTGCATTCCCTGCTGCAAATGTTTTTCTAGCAAAATAGCCTCTCTACTGAGAATTGGGAACTTCATCTGTACCTTGCTGGTATTTTACCTGCTTCTGGGACTTACCTTGCTTGTAGGAAATCTTAACCTCTGTGCATGTGTGCGTGTGTGCAAACCACAAGGCAGCTGATATTTGTGTGTCTTTGAGGTTGGGATTCAGACCCACTGATAAATGTGCCATGGAGGACTGGAGGCCACGTCCAGAAAAGTCTTTCCCTGGAGGAGGTGCAAAAGGCTGCTTCTCCCAGTGGGTGGGTGAACACTAGGTTTTAGCCCCTCTTTATAGGACTATTATAGTCAGGGCTTGCAAGGGAATAGATTTAATACAAGACATGTAATTTACAGGATTATTTTATAATATTCCCCAAAAAAGTCAAATGGAGAGGAGTGTAAGAAATCCGTGTGCTGGAAACCTGAAGAATCAGCTGAAGGCCTGGATCCCATGGCAGTGCCCCCTCATCAGTGCAGCCAAAGGCCTAGAGCCCACGGCAATGTCTCACGCAAGTCTGTATCAAGGCTCTGCACTGAGAAGTCCCAAAGGCCAGTGGTGGAAGCTAGAAATTCTGTGCCAGCAGGGTGAAGGATCTGTGCCAGTAGGCTGAGGGATCTTGCACTGGAGCCAGAAAGTGATGCCCAAAGCAAAGACCAGAGCTCCCCCAAAGAGAACAGCAGCGAGGACCTGAGCTCCAGTCATGAGAACAGCGGAGTTATATGCCAGCCCCAGCAAGCTTCTCCAGGAAAATCAACAGCATGCAATTGTCCGCTCTCATTCTCTTTTTACATCATTCCAGCAGCAGTCCTCAGGTGAGTCTTCCAGCCCAGAACCACACTGACTCAATTCAGCTGGGGATTCTTGCTCAAACTGACCATTAATTAGTCCACCACAAAGATTCACCCCAACATTCAGACCTTTAGCTGAGCCAGGTGTCCATAAGAAATGATGAAGATGCCTCCACAAGATCTGGGGGCTGTAAGTCCTCAAGGGTTTGATCTTGTCAATCACTTTTGCTTACTTGTGTGCCCTAGTGTAGCAAGGCGCACAGAAGATGCTCAGGAGTGGCTGTGCTTTGTCCTGTCATTCCTGGGCACTGCCCTGGCCCAGGCACAAACCCTCTCCACTAACAGAGCACCGCTTCCTTTCAGCTGTCATGTCAGAGGGGGCGGGTCTTAAGGTAAAGTTCTCAGGTCTTTGGGCCATGCATCCCTCTCTGACTACTATCTAGGTTATCCTGATAGGGGTTATTTGCCTCTGAATATTTCCTTTAGATAAATGTTTCAGAAAAAATTAACCCCGAAAATGAGGCTAGCTTTTATACCAGGGCAGGGAGAGACGTTTTTCTCTCTGGAGGTGCTTGAGATGTCTCCACATTCTGAGGCGTGGAAATCGTGTGATCAGCTACCTTGGTTTTAGCATTGAACGTCAGACCTACACAAGGCAGGACAGTTGGTTGCCATATGTAGAGATGTTGGCTGGTTCCAGCGTGGAGACAAAGTCCCCACAACTGAGACAAGAAGGAAGTAGGGAATAGAGGGCCCCACCAGGAGGCTGCTCTTGGCTGGAGGAAGGATCATGGTGAGACTCACAGCAGTGCCTCAGAGCCAGCTAGTTCTGGGGTGATGCCTTCTAGAAGGCCTGACACCTGCCAGTGAGCCTTGTTAGAACTGATCTCTTGGCCACAAGAAGAGAGAACCCTTTCCAGAAGCCAAGACTCAAGGGTGGCCAGGACAGCCAATAGTGCTTGGCTGAGTAGCCATTCAGAGTCACCATAACAGAGGCAGCCTCTCGGCCAAAGAAGCTGGCAAATGTGTGTGGTGTCCAGGTGAGGCCTCAAGAAAGTCTCAGTTGCTGCTGGATAGTCCACTCGGATATGGTACTACACCTGGCTAGATGCTGGCAGGAGCTCTTGCCTCTGGAATTGAGCACAGAAATGAAAGCAGCTCTGGATATTAAACCTGCAGTTTTCAAAAATCTGCAGCAACAGATTTTTTTTTAGTGAAGGAAAAAAATTATTCCTCTTACTAAAAAGAATCCTCAAGGGAGAAGAACATTTTGTCCGAGGTACCAACTTCTTCATAAGGAAAACGTGGGAGGGACTCTTCCCTCTGAGCCTTAGTGTCTAAGGTGGAAATATGCACATTTGGATTGATTTGTCACAAGTCATCTGTTTATAAAAGAAAAGTGTCTGGTACACCTCACAGCTCCGGAGGACACCTAGGGACTGCTAAGAGAAGCTGGCAGTGACAAGGGAATGATAAGGGGCTGCTCCCACTGCTGATGACAGGGTCCTATTGTTTTTGTCCTGGTTTTGTGGTGACCTGAAACCACCAGGTGTGCCTCTGCAGGGAAGGGACTAGCTGTGCCTTGTCTACTTTGCCCCATTCCATTGCCTGGCATAAATAGATGTCCCAGTAATGCTCCCAGAATTTCACAGAATTGTCCCTGCAGCCCTCTGCAGTGAAATATTTACATGATAGGCACCCACAGTTCTATTGATAAAAGTTCTACCCCCCACCTAGTGACATCAGAAGAAGTGAGTCCTATGGGAGGGAGCCTGTCACTCTGGTCACTGGTCCCTCTAGTCTAGCCAGCTCCACTGATCCCTTGGTTCTCAGTCTGTTGACTCATGCAGGGCCCCGCAGTCAGCTATGAGCAAGCTGGCTCTCCTGCTTTGCTTCCTGTTATGGTTTAGATCTAAAAATCCTCCCAAGTCCTCCTGTGCATGGGAGGCAAATGGATCATAGGGGCACTGTACTCGTAAGTGGATGCACCCATCAGCAAATTCGGGAGCGGAACGTGCTTCAGTTCCTTCCTTCCCTCACACTGGGGGCACATGCGTGGCCAGCCATGTCCTAGGTGCTGAGGGCACAGCCAGCACACGAGACAGGCAAGACCCTGCTTAGATGGCTGTCTTAAAAGAGCTGGATCTTTGCTTCTCAGAGAGAGCACGTCAGGGACCAGCAGCTCCTGGAGAACTGACAGGCACTCCTGTGGCTGTTGCACATCCACTCCAGCTTCCTTGACTCCAGCTGTCACCATGGTACTTGGGCACCACCTTTGCTCCCCACTCTCTCGAGGACTGTCTGCACCTCCTCAGCTGCGGGGAGGGGCCTTACTAGATGGACAGCCATCCGCCTAGTCACAGTGATTAGCTGAAGGATGGACCAGCCCGATCGGGGTCAATCAGACCAGAAGGGACTGTGGGTAGGACCCTGGGAAAATGCTTTCTTTCTTTTTTTCTTCCTTCCTTTCCTTTTTAAAATTTTGCTTTTGTTTCTTGGTTTTTTGAGAAAAGGTCTCACCATGTTGTTCAGGCTGGCTCTGAACTTATGGTGATTCTCCTGCCTCAGCATCCCACGTGTTGGGATTATAGGAATGCATCATCACACCTGATGAAAATACGTTCTTGACCACCTGTAGAAGCTATCTAGGGAAAGGCCTGCTGGATCTTCTGGATGGTCAGAGTGTGGACCTGGATTTGGAGCACATTTGAGCCCTTCACGGCACTGAGCTTCAGCAGGCTGAAGAGGAGGCCCCTAGCCAGAGGCAGGATGAAGGGGGAATTCCAGGCCAGTGGAGACAGTGTCCTGCCTGAACCTTGGCTGGACCCTCAACTCCCTCTGGATTCTTCTATTATATGACCCAATGTCATATAATATCATTCTATTATATGTCTGTTGTTTGTGCTAGTTTGGGCTAGGTGTTCCATGAGCTGCAGCAAGAGCGTACTAGATGGTCTCACTACAGAGGAATTTTCTTTGGGACTACAGGGTCAGGACTGAGGCATTTGGGGTCCAGAGGAAGGTGGATCAGGCAGGCATCTGGCAGGTGGCCCATCCAGAAGCCAACAGTCTTTCACCCCCAAAGCAGAGGCGATGAGAAGGGGATCTGAAATGAATGTCTTCAAGGTGGCCAGAGGGGAAGCAGGTCTGCTGAGGGGTGGGGTGGTGCCCAGCGCCCCCCTCCCAGCCTCAGCTAGCGGCCCCCTTAACTTCACTCCTCCTGCCTGTAAGTGCAGGGTGCCGTCCACTTAAATCAGAGCAGCTGCCACTTTGAAGAGGAAAGATGTGTGTAGGTGGGTGGGGAGGAGGTGGGTAATTATGCAGGGAAAATCATTTTCTTGATATTCTTCTGGAAATATGCGTGGAGCAGAGAGCAGTGGGGGGGACGATAGCAAAGGAGAATATATTAGCAGGGGGCACGTAATGCGCTTCTCGCAGGTGCATAGAAGGAGAGGGACAGTGCTGTGCGGACTTGTGAGACCATAGCACCCTTTGGGGGAGCATCTGAGACCCCATGGAACACATCCAGAGAGATTCTTTCGTGTGGGATTTCATCCACGGGTTGGTGAAAGGATTTGCTGAGAACGGGTGTGCGTTCCTCGTATGTGTGTGTCTCTGTGTGTAGGTGTGTGTGTACCACACACCAGCCCTTCCTTTCCCGTGAACACTGGAGTGGGTGCCACTGGCATTTCACGTCTGGACTTTTCATGCTGCAGGGAAGGGAAGAGAATTTCTGTGGGGTCGGGGGAGACTGGGAGCTCTGTAGGCCATTTCTCCTTTGCCCCCCTGAGGGATCTGCCCACAGATCCCACATGCCCTGCATGCCCTGAGTGACAGAGGGGCCCCCCGCCCCACTCTGAGAAGCAGCTCTGGAGTTGTGAACATTGGATGCAGATACTTATCCAGCTGTGAGTAATCCGAACATTTCTTAGGGCTATTTCTGTATAATTACAAATATTTGAGGATATTAAGCTCCCAGGTTACGCATTGAGGGTATTATTTGAGCAACTGTTGGCTGCAGAGCTGGAAACACAAACATCTTTTCATTCCTCCCTCCTGGTGCACTTAGAATACTTTATGGGATTCAAAAGAAAAAAAAAGTTTTCAAGAGAAAAAAACAACTTGGAAGCAAAGCCAGTTGCTAAATAGCTTTAAATTAAAAAAAAAAAAAAAAAGAGGAATGTGACCACTTCAGTTAATTGTGGTGGGTTTGTGATACATTTTCTCTACAGGTTAGGAAAGCAGTTATCACCAAACAACCTATTGTGCCTCCACTGTGATGAAATGTTCCCTCTAACAGGGTCCACCAGCCACACAGTGGGTCTTTACAGCGCTCAGTGCTTCCAGAAGCATTGTCGTGTGTGGGGCTCCCTGGAGGGCAGCGAGAATCACACTCGCTTTAAACTTGTCTTGGTGCAGGAGGTTCATAATAGGAGATGGGTCCTTCTAAGCAAGGGGAGTGCCCGGGTGCTGCCAAGGCTCTGCCTGGTGGCCCGTGTAATACTCAGGGACCTGTCCAGCAATCTAATTTAGGGGCCCTCATCCTGTCTTCTCGTTCACTGCAGTCTCTTATCATCTCTTGCACCCTTGCACCCTGGAAACAGAAACTGCCTGCCATAGACACACCCGCAGCCTCGCCTCCCGTCTCCTGCCTGCACGCTGTCCCCTGCAGGCCACAGCTTCCCAATGGACCCCAGGGGTTGCTCCTTGTTTTCCAGAACACCTTCCTCATTCCAGGAGATCCTGGCCCTGTGCCTCTGAAAGACACCGCTACACAGTTTTGGGGACTCCAGCACGCTGCTCTCCCCTCCTCGGTTCTCGCTGTGGGTCTCCACTCACCCTCCTGTCAGAGACCTTCATCGTGGGTAACTTGGGGTGCGCACCTACCTCTCTCACTGTCCAGGCCACAGGCTTTCTTAGTGCTTCTTCACTCCCTGCCACGTCCAGCCCTGACCCTGTACAGTTTTAGCCCGCAGTAGGGTGATGCCACCACCACACCAAGCACCCTCCGTCTCCCTCACCCTCTGTACCGGTACAGTGGCCCCTGGTCCATCCGCAGTGCTGAGGATTTTGTTGTTCTCGCATTTCCAGCTGGGAGCCTGTGGCCAGCCCTTTGCCTACCACTCAGGCGCCCAACGCCTTTGCTCATCCTTCTCTCACTACGACACAGTCTAAGGCCTCTGCTGGTGGGAGCTACGGCCCAGGCTCACCAGCCCGCCTGGTGGGAATCTTAGCCAGGGTGCACCCCAACCTCGGTCCCCAGTTGCTCTGTACAGTGAGTCGCAGGTGAATATGAGTTGATGCACAGAAATCAAAACTTTGCTTCCTACCTGGCCCCACCCCCACCCCCACAAAGGCGAGCAATTGTCAGGGGACGTCCTTAGAGAGCCTCAAGAAGGGCAGCCCAGCTCTGCTGGGTAGGTTTACGGTGGATGCGGCAGGCAATGATCAAGGGTCCTACCCGAGGTCCCAAAAGAAGGCGGGACGGAGCAGGGACCCCAGGAGGCTGTGCTCCCCACACAACGAACGCAGCAGCCTGCGGCGGGCCCCTTTCCTACTCACCGCCCTGGGGGTGGGGGTGGGGGTGGGGGACAGAGCATCCTGAGCCAAGGAACAAACTCGCACAGCCCAGGCAGACCTGGAGTTCTCCCGCCCGTAGGCCCGCGCTCCAGGTACCGCGGGCCTCGGGCGCCCCCTGGAGGCTGTGCGAGCTGCAGGAGGGCGCTCGCGTTGAGAACTCCCTGCCTGTCACTTAGAAAAAATATCCTCCATAAAAATGGGCAAGGACAGGAACAGAAACATTTAAAACGAAACGCAAATGCCTAATAAAACATCAAGATGGTGTTCGAAGAGGCAGAATCTGCTGTGATCTCATGCATGCTCCTTTAAATGTCACAACAGAGCTACCAGGGAGGGGCAGGTTGTTTCCAGCCCGAAGATATTAAAGGGAGACACAGAGAGGCTGAGTGACTTGCTTAAGGCCATGTGCTGTGTGATGGAGCTAGTATCTAACCTGGTACCTGGGCACCTTCTAGGGCCTTACTGTGTGAGGCTAATTCTCAACGAAAGAACGAAAGCATAGATTAAAGCAGCTCACTCAACAGGAAATCCCAGAGGAGGGCATTCCACACCTTCTGAGGGGCCAAACAGGAGCTGGGGTGCCCCTGCATCTGCACCCTTCCCAGGTTCCGAGGATGCTGTCTTGCTATTCTTTTTTTGAGACTTGGTCGCTATGATTCAGGCTGGTCTTGAACTAATTATGTATCCCAGGCTGGCCCTCAATTCTTGGTGATCCTCCTGCCTCAGCCTCCTGAGGCTGGGATTACAGGTGTGCGACACCATACCCAAGTGTCTTGCTACCTCTTGAAGATACCTGGAACATGAAGTAAGCTGCCTTCCTCTGACTCCTTGTGTATCGGGTCCTGGTCTGGAACAGGAGGGTCAGGCTAGGCTGTGATCTATATGGCTTCCTTTCTTCCAGAGGCAGAAGCGAGGTCAGAGTGAGGTCAGAGGGAGGAGGCCCCAGAGAAGTGAACCTGATTCTTCTCTAGTACCTGCCTTCCTCTTTCTTGCTGTGGCCAAAAAGTCCATTCCCTTCCCCACTGCTTTGGTCACATCCCATTCCTTTGAGAACAGATAAATCACTCTAAAAACAGCTTGTGATTCAGCCCCTGGTGAACCGCTCTGTTGTGTAGCACTGATGAGCTTCTGTTGATTCTGCATCCAGCTGGGCTCTTTCTGAGTGACCCTGCTTGGGCCACTGTAAGTAGGGGTCAGATTGTTTTCCAGATGAGCTCAAGCTAGACAGAAGCTAGAACAGGAGGCGGCCGAGAGCAAGGGCTATCTGGGGCCAGCAGGTCACCCCATCGGCCTCCACAAGGTCTCTCCCTGTGCTTGCTCTCTTGTCCCAGCCAAAGGCCCACTCGTCCCCCTCTACTCAGAGTACCCTTTCCCCGTCACCCAGCGGGCTTCCCTGTGGCTTCTACTTTCACTTTCGCTGTGCATGCGGCTGATCTTGAGTATGCTCCTGCTTTTCCTCTCTTCTCCTTTCCACGCCTACACCCGCCGCTGCCCGCCTTGTCACTGGAGTTCCTCCTGCGCGCTCCCAAGCCAGCTCGTCTCCGCGTGGCCGGGACACGCCATCTATCTCTCCACTGACTACACTGCCCCTCCCCACCCCCATGGTTTAATAGTGGGGGACCAGAAGGGAGGGCACGCACGTGGCTGGCACAAGGCTGCCCCTTCAGCTGGTGCCACAAGTGACACAGGCACCACTGTTAGATCCATGACGGCCCTAGGTTCTTTTTCTTTTCCTGTTGACTCATGCTTCACTTTTATTTGTTGACCTTTCTTATTGTTGCCTAAAGGTCTTTTGTGCTTCTTAACATTTTCTCCGGTGCCCAGCGGAGGCTCCAACCCAGAAGCCTGGCAGGCGAGGGTCATCCGCAGTTAAACAAACAATAAGTCATTTCCTCCTTCCTCTTTAGTCTCACCTTTCATTAGACAAAAAGAGGGGGAGCCATCTTTAATAAACACCATCCATTAGATTAGATCAACAGTCCCTGAATATTGCATTTCTTCCAGAAACAGTATCTCTCCTGCCCTCACAGAAGAGCATGTGGTCAAGAGGAAATTGAATAAAGCCCTTTAATCAGCCACAGTAGTATTTGAATCATTTAATTCAGGATCTGACAACCACAAATTACTTTATTTTTCAGGCCAATTTTAGCCGACCAGGAGAGCCAGCCCAGTTCAACTCATGCTTAATAAATGCCTGATTGTGGCAAGTTTGGGGAAGAGGTTTTCCTGAGGCGTTTCGCATATAATCAAAACCAATCTCCCATGCTATGTGTGTGTGTCTGCCATGAGTTCTTGGACGTGATTTTATCCTGTCTGTCTGTAGCTCAGAGTGAACCCTGGGGGGTGGTAAAAGTCTGGATACCAGGCAGGGAGCTGTCACCTCTGCTACCCATGCATTTTCTTCCTGGCTCTGAGTTCTCATGGCCAGGAAAACAAGTCAAATCAAATCAGACACCAGACATACACTGCTGTGGCAGTTCATCTTCTGCCAGCCTGCCCATTTCTCTCCATGTACTCCATCTCCTTAGCGTGTCTTACTCTCTTCACTGTGTTTCTCCAAAGTCAAGGGGCTGGGCCAGGCGTGGTGGTGCACGCCTGTAATCCCAGCACTTGGGAGGCTGAGCCATCACTGTGAGTTCCAGGCAGCCTGGGCTACAAAGTGAGCTCAAGGCCAGCCTGAACTACATAGCGAGACCCTGTCTCAAAAAGACAAAAACTAAAGTCAAGGACTGCATCTGGTTAGGCTTGCGTGTTTTGTTTTGTTGAAACAAGGTCTCCCCAGTTCAGGCTGGCCTTGGACTCCCCAGGCTGGTCTCAAACTCAAGGCGATCCTTATGCCTCTTTCTCCAGAGTACTGTCATTACAGGCATGCAACACTACACCTGGCCTAGACTCTTTTTGCTGGTGGGAACTCTGCAGAGTCCTGAGGTAGCACAGGGCATCAAACAGCAGGGGGGTGGTCCATAGAAGGGTCAGAGCCAAGCTGACTTTATAGCAGACTCACTCTTGAAATAATCTGTTAACCCATTAATCACTAATCTTGTATGGATAAACCATTCACCCTAATCACCTTTAAAGACCCCATCTGTCCTGACCTCCTTGTTTGTTTGGTTTTTGGTACTGGGAATAGAACTCAGGACCTTGTGTATGCTAGGCAGGTGCTTACACCGCAGAGCCATATCCCCAGCCCCGTCTTGACCTCTTAACACCTCACAATGGGGATTAAATTTCAACATGAGTTTTAAACCAAGCACAAGGAAGTAAAAGGGCAGGAAGGAGGCTAGGGGCAAAAGGAGGAGGGAGAGCGAAAGCCCTGCCCTCCAGGGGTGCTGTGATGAGGTAAGAGTTTGAGCACATGAACTACTTGGAAAATAATAAGAACAATAAGGCCTCTGAGCTGGATGCAAATGGAAATCATGGGAAACATCGATGAGGACAGATTAGCAATATGGTCTTTTCCTAGAAAGATGAATATGTTTTGAATTGACACAAAAATTAAATTCATTCATTAAAGGAAATAATTACATGAGAGCATGTGTATGTTTCTCTATAAATGTGACTCATAGACTACACCTATAAAACAGTATTTTTTTTCTCTCTTTTCCTTTATTATTTTATTTTATGTATTTTGTGGTCCTCGGGATTGAACCTAGGGCATTCACACTGAGTTACTTCTTCAGCCTTTTTAAATTTTGAAACAGGGTCTTGCTAAGTTACTCAAACTGGGCTCAAACTTCCAATCCTCCTGCCTCAGCCTCCCAGAGTGCTGAGATTACTGGCCTGCACCACTAGGCCCAGCTATCCTTTAAGATTTCTCCTTACCCCTCGATGCAGTATAAGCCAGGTCCCCTTACGACTCCTGTTTACCGCCTGGTCATACAGCAACTTTCAGCTTCTTTACGCTCTGTCTTTCTGCTCCTCCAGGAGGTGTTCTGTTCATGTTCCGTCTCTGCCTTTCCCATCACCGAGACACACACCTGACAGCCACAGTCTAACAGAGGAGAAGTTTATCTTGGCTCACCATTTCTGCGCATGGTCAGTCGGGCCCAGGACAGAGACAGCAGGGCGGAAAGGCCAGGAGGAGGAAAACTGCTCATGGCACGGTGGCCAGGAAGCAGAGAGATAAAGGAGGCTCTGGAGAGACAAACCCTTTAATCACACCCCGATGACTGGCCTCCAACCAGGCTGCCACCTCCTAACAACTGAGCTACAGCACCCCATAGTCCAATCATCTTGCCAATACTTGAGGTTTTGGGGCCACTTTAGATCTACACCACAATGTGCTCTAAGACAGCTCCATGCTGCACCTCTTGTGCGTGAAACAAACTCATCCTTTGCTCTCACGATCTCAAGATGACACAGGCCTCCCAACCTGCCACCCTCCGAGCCACACCACAGAATCATCTGGCTGCCTGTCTCGTGGCACTGAGGTTTTCTGACATAGTCGCCCTGGTTTACTGGGTCTCCAAAGCTTCAAAGGATACAGATGGAGCTTCCCAAGTGGCCCACAGAAGACCTTTGCTGTAAGCTTGAGGCAAGGGGGCACCCACCCTACTGGCCTGGGGAGTGGGCATTCACAGCACCAGCTCTCCAGATTTGCCCACAGAACCCAGCACACTGCAAATGCCCAGGAAGTGCTGCCAGTAAGACTTTGGGTCCTTCCTCCTGGCAGAGGCGTTGTGGCTGCCGGGCCTTGACTACCCCTGCCCTGAACAGTCCTAAGCCCAATCTCAAGTGCAGTCCAAGGTCCCCAGAGGACTCAGTGAATGAGAGGCCAAGCTGGGATTCTACTCATGCCATGGCATGCCTTTTTGACTCCCAAGTGGCTCTGGGAGGAAGAAAGCTCTCCTTTTGTGCTTCAAGTATAACTGAAAAAGATGATGTTGCCCCCTACCAGTACAGTGGGTGTGGCAGCGTTTCAAGCAAGCACCCAACACCCTCCGTATTTACTGGCTGCCCTGCTCAATATTTGACCTTGTAAAGACCTACTAAGAGACGGAGTATGAGGCCGAAAGGGCTCCATACTTATGGGGGGGCCCAGAAGTGCCAGGTCTGGAAGCAAAATGAAAACCATGCTCCAGGAAGCAGAAGAGGAGGATATGGGAAAGAGGAGGGCAGTGAGTGTGGTGGGGAAGGGGGAACCCCGAAGTCAGAGCTGCCTGGGGGAGACCCGAGGTGCCGAGATGGCCCGGCAGCGCTTCCTCCCCGGGGGAGGGGCTGGGCTCTGTACTCTGAGCAGCCCAGGAGGAGACAGATGGTCTAACAGGAAAATCAGGGCCTAGGAACATCCACACCAGCAAGCTTCTCTCGGATGATTAAATGGCAGCAGATAAATTTAACTGAACGTGAGTAATGGGGACACAAAGGGGAAGTGAAGAGAAATAGAATATTTTAGCAACATAAGGAAATGAGAGGAAAATGACTTTGCAACAAAATGTCAAACTTCTGTGCCTGGAGATGTAATCTGGTCATTGCAGACTGGGGTGGGAGTGGGGCGGTTGGTCTGCGGTTTTTCAAAAGAACTTTAATTCACTTTAATCACATACGGCCAAATGTTTTTGGGACAGTGTTGGGACAGAACTGAGAGTCTGGGAGTCAGAGAATGATGACCCAGTTCACTGGGGCGCTTCTTGCTTGCTGTTTTTACAGGGAGAAGCTGTTCATACGTTCACCTGTCCACTCCTTCATCCATTCGGAGAGTGAATGGTAAAGCCTGAGGGTTATGAAAAAGCCTTGGCCCGCCCTCCGCCAGCGGGTGGAAGATCCCGGCCAGCTGGGGAGACAAAGGCGCAGGAGGCTGCGACGAGGGGCCACGTTTAGGCCCAGCACTCGCTGGTTCACGGAAAGGATGGGTGCACCATGGAAAGGGTAGTCCTAGCAAGGCGCTGGAGAGGATGAACATGAGGCAGGATCTTGAAGGACAAATGAGTTCACCCTCTTTCTTCCCGGCCGCTGGGAGTACAGAGCCCAGCCCCTCCCCTGGGAGGCAGGGCTGCCGGGTCTCCCCCAGGCAACTCTGACTTCGGGGTTCCTCCTTCCCCACCACACTCACTGCCCTCCTCCCTCCCACCTCCTCCTCTTCTGCTTCCTGGAGTGTGATTTACATTTTGCCTCCAAGACCCTGGCAATTTTGGGGCCCCCTTGAAGTCACACTGACAGAGGGGCCTCAAACCTCTCAGCAGTTCTTCGAGGGATCAAACTTCCAGCAGGGCAGCCATTATGGTGGTTGTCAATTAGACAAGTAAGTCAACAGCTATTCGGGGAGAAGGGGCCACATGTAACAAAGGGGTGCTTCTTACAATCATAGGGCTGGGGGAGAGTGGCCAGGGAAAGAGGACAGGGTGAGAGGGGGAAAAGCACAGGCAGCGGACCCAGGGCGCTCTTAGTGAGGTATAACACCCCCACAGATGCAGAGCCTGAAGAGACAACCTCCTTCAACCCACCCAACACCTTCCCATCAGGCTCAGCTTAGGTACCATTTTCTCTAGGAAGCCTTTCTGCCCAGCCCAGGCTAGGGTGAGTCCCTGTCCCCAGGCGGTGTTTCCAGGACAGTCTGCCCCCAGCCGTGTCACTGCCCGTGTCTGGTCGGCTGGTCCGTATGCCTGCCCAGCTCACCACTGAGGCCGCATGTTCAGCTCTCAGGAGGCGCTTCCCCACCCCGCACACGCTAGTGGCTCCCTGGATGCCGGCTCCGCTGTCCTGTCTGAGGGGGTCCCACCCCAAAGACGAACAGGTCATCCGGAGAAGCAGCTCTGGAAGCTGAGGTTTGAACCAAGGGTTACCAGGGGCATTGGGCTGAGGGAAAGGTGTTAGTCCACAGCATTTTAGATTTTTGTGCTGTCTAGGGGGGTTCTGGAAGTGCCCTGGGTGACAGCTCTTCTTAAATCCCCCACAGGACCCCGGATGGAAGGGGTAGATGCTTAGGGGTCCTGGACCTGGGCGACAAAGCCTGAGAGGTCTGGGCCCAGGTGGAGGGACAGAACAGCGGGAAAAGTGGGGCGAAAGGAGACTGAAGCCAAGGCTTAGTTCAGTGACACATTGTAAAGGGACCTGCATCTGGCGCGCGAGCCACTTCTCCAGATGGGAAAGGATAGAGTTGCAGGTTCAGTGAATGTCCACTAGGGGGAAACAGAGTCTACACCTGCCGGTGGGTCGCCATGGTAACCGCTGCGCTGGCTGCAGCTGGCGTTTTCCCTGGGCAATAGCAGGGAAGGACTGAGCCTATCAGCTCCAAGCAGGTTGTGATCCCAAGCCAAAGGCCGCGGGAGAGACGAAGGAGCCAGGTGACTTTCAGCCCTGTTTCCACACCTTCAAGGGTTGAGCCACACAGTGTTTGCCGAAGAAAAATAAAATGGGGATTTGGATCAGCCAAACCAGCTCCTTCCTCACTGAGCTGAAACAGAAAGCCAGAAAGCGAAAAGACACTTGGAGACTACATAAGCAGCAGAACTGGAAATAGAGCTGAAGAGAAAGTGGAAAAGAGCTTGACGTGGTGGCACACGCCTGCAATCCCAGCATTCCGGAGGCTGAGGCATGAGGATCGCTGTGAGTTGGAGACCAGCCTGGGCTCAAGGTCAGCCTGAACTGCATAGTGAGACCCTGTTTCCAAAAAACAAAGTGGAAAAGAAAGGAGGAAAAGCTATGCAGATGATCAAAGCCCACTCTAACATTTTTGTGAAACTTAAATTGTTTTAAGTACCAGCTTTTACCTGATGGATGTTTAAAATACGGTGTAACTTAGAACCCCATTCATTGGTGGCGTGCATCTTTTTCTTCCTCTTCCATATTCCTCCTCCAACTAGGGGCTTTGCCTTCTCTGGGCTTCTAGTTCCTCTATAAAATGAAGGAGTGGGACCAGCTAATTCCAAAACCCATTACTCTTTATAATATGTGAAGCCCGAGTCCAGTGAACTCAGCCCACATTTACTGAGCATGTGAGTGGGTGACATTCGCCTACCGCTCGAGCGCACTTAGTAGGCAGATGCTGCATAGTGGGCCCTTGACAGATTCAGCCTCAGGACCACCTAATCTATGTCCCCTGCATTTATGTGTGTAGTTGCAATATTGGAGGACGTTGGTCATAAATAAAACTACCTCAGAACATTTGCATATTACTTAACTTGCAGTTTATTTTAAAACTAAGATATAATAGCCAAGCATGGGTGGCACACACCTGTATTCCCCCTACCTGCAGGGCAGAGGTAGGGAGACTGTTTGAACCCACGCATTTGAGAGCAGTCTGGGCAATACAGGGAAACCTCATTTCAAAACAAAACAAAACCCAATTCATTCAAGAAATATAACATGAAAAAAAAATATTGCTGATGTCTATCCCTCACTCTTTCCCTGCCCTCCCCTATTTTGTGTTTGGGTCATTTCCAAGCAGAGCGGGTTGGCTTGGCTGCACAAGTGGGAGGTGCCATTTGTGTGCTGGAGGGACAGGTGGAACTGGGTGTCAGATGGAACTGGGTGTCATACCCAACCAGCCACGTTCAAGTCATGGAGCATCCTCGTCTCAGGAGCACAGAGGAAATGAGGGAAGCCTTCCCTGGGTGAACACTGTTCCTGACTCCCAGCCCATGTGGAGAGTCTGGGATAAAGCAAGCCAGGCCTTGGGATCCAGACAAAGATGGGATGCCAGGGTGTTCCTGGGCCCTCCCATCAATTAACAAGGACAAACCACTGGACAAATGACCTGCTAGAGGGGGGCTCTGTGGGACAGCTGTGTCCCAAAGAGAGCTTCTGCGCTTGGTCCTTTTTACCATCACTTGGCTGGGCAGAGGCGCCTTGGCTGGGATGGAGTAAGGGTGTGTGGAACCCTCAGGTTGGCCCAGGCAGGGACGTAGGAGAACGTCGTTTGGGGCAGCAGGGACACAGAAAGCTTTGGCTACATAAGTGTTCAGGAAACTTTGGTCGAACTGAAAAATACATTCTGGGGCTGGAGAGGCTTCAGAGAATACAATTTGTCTTGAGGGTAGCTGGCGGGGTCAGCAGTGGGCAGCGGACAGACCAAGGTCAAACCTTCTTGAGCATCACCACAGGAAGTGATAAGGCCCCAGGTGCTTATGATTCACTCTGTGTGGGTCTGGGGGAGTAAGTGTCTAGTTTTGCTACCCCCACACAATTAGCCAATTAGACTGAATTAATGACAAACAGTTTCCATATAACACAATTGTATTAAATACAACAGAATAATGCCTGGCAATATAAAGGAATCAACTGTTGATACACATGATGATTTAGGCGTCTCAAAAATTCATAAACTGGGCGTGATGGCACACATCTGCAATCCCAGCACTCGGGAGGTTGAGGCAGGAGGATTGCTGTGAGTTTGAGGCCAGCCTGAACTACATAGCAAGACCCTGTCTCAAAAAACAAAAACAAAAACAGAACACACACACACATGCTGTGATTTCATTTTTTTAATATTTTAGAAATGATAACAATATAGAGGTGGAGAATAGATCAGTGGTTTTCGTGGGTTAGAGAAGGAAGCAGGGAGTGTGTCACTGTAGAAGAGTCTCACAAGGGAGTATCTTCATTGTGATAAGAATTTGGTATCGAATGTAATGATGGGGCTGACAGTATAGCTCCGTGGTAGAACATTTGCCTAACATGTGCAGGGCCTGGATTTGATCCCCACAACCATCGCTACACATGAAAGAGGAGTAATGGTTTTGTGAATATATACATGTGATAAGGTGCCATGGAATTATACCTAAAGATACAAAAAGCTGGGTGCGGTGGCACACACCCGTAAGTCTAGGACTCTGTTAGGCCAAAGCAGGAAGATTGCAAATTTGAGCCCAAACTGAGCAACTCAGAGTATAAGGGAAACCCTGTTTCATAAAAAATAATAAAACGGGCTGGGGGTGTAGCTCAGTGCAAAGACCCTGAGTTCAACCCTCAATACGAAAGAAAAGAAAAAGAGGTACAAAAAAAGTATATGCAAAAAAGACAAAAATTCAGGCAAGATCTGTGGACTAGTTGAACGCATTGTGTATCAGTTTCTTGGCTTTGATAATGTGCTGGAGTTTGTGTGAAATGCCACCTCAGGGGCAGCTGGGTGATGAGCACACAGGACCACTGCGTATGACTTTTGCAACTGCTTGTGAGTCTATAATTAAATAAAAGTTTAGTTATAACTGCACTGGTGAGCTGGCTTCATTCTATTTCAAATACTGTTGGTTTCGGGGAGTGTAATGCGACTCTCCGGGACTGCTTGGGTGCAACACTCAGAAAGCCCGTTTTAAACTGACACAAGATAAAAAGGAGGAAATTACTATTTAATTAATACTTAATTAAACCATGGAAATGCAGGACTAGAGCTGTTCACAAGGCCCTAACTCAGGACTGGCCCAGACATTCTCTCTCTCCCTCTCCCTGTCTCTCTCTCTCTCTCTCTCTCTCTCTCTCTCTCTCTCTCTCTCCTCCCCCTCTGCAACTTCCTCCCTTTTTAATTCTCCTTCCTCTGCATTAGCCTGCAGCCTGAGGTCCCATGTGCTGGCCTCAAATTCTCACAGCTCTGTTACAACTCAAGGGAAAAGGTCACCATCTTCTCCCAGTATCTGCGTCAAATGCTCAGGTGAAAGATCTAATTGGTCTTGGGTCCCCTGGAAGGCTGTGACTGGCTCTTCAGCAGAACCGCATAGAAGAGAGAGAATCTCTTTCCCCTGAAAGAGGGATGTGCTGTCACTGAGATGAGGAATGGGATGTTTGACAAAGGGAGGAGAAAAAGAAGATGCCTATTACAACATATAAAGTGGGTAAATATGTATGTTAATTTTTATTCTTTTTTGGTCTTTTTGAGACAGGGTCTCACTATGCAGTTCAGGTTGATCTTAAGCTCATTTTGTAGCCCAGGCTGCCCTCGAACTCATAATGATCCTCCTGCCTCAGCCCCCCAATTTCTGGGATTACAGGTATGTGCCACCACGTCCAGCTCAAGATGTATGTTAATTAGTGAAAATTTGGCCCTTGAATCTACTGGGAGTAAGGAAACAATTTGCTGGTGGGGTTTAAGGTGTCACTGTGGTAGCCAGCACGCAAGGTGTTGAACATCTGATTAACCTCAGTGCCAGCTGGATTTTTGCCAGGACCCTGGTGGGTGAGTAGGTGAGAGCCCTGGAGAACTGCGCTGGGCCTCCAGGGGCAGAGGCAGGCCAGAAGGGACTCACCTGTGACCTCGGAGTGTACACAGCACAGAGGCCACTTAGATCCTGGATGTGAGGCTGGGTAGCTCAATGACCTTGGCAAATTTTTTATTCTCTGAACTTGATTCCTCACAGATAGGATGGGGATGAAAATATCTATCGCACAGATTGTTACATTAACGAGATAATGTGCATAAAAAGCCAGCCTTGATCTGATCCTAGCAGGTAATAACTGCAAAATTCACATTAGTGTTACGTGAACAGTGTACAACAGTTGTGGGTAGCAGTGACCACCAGGTGGCGCGCGAGCCCGGCGGCATGGAGAGCGGTGCTCTAAGAACGTGCAGACAAAGCAGGTCGTCTTCCTGGAGCAAGAGTAACCGGGTGCTGAGACTCGCGTGCCCCAAATCGAGGATGGGTGGGCTCGCAGTTTGGCCTCAGACCCCGCGAAAGAGGTCCGAAGCTATGAAGTCCCCAATCAGCGCCCTAGGTGTGTCCTGGCCCAGTTGTGCAGAAAAAGCTCAGGGACCCGGGTTCCCCAGGGCTCCAGGAGTCTCAGGTTCTCTGGCATAACCGCATCGGATCTGGGCTAGCTAAACACTCCAGGCTGCATCTCCTCTCACAGGTTTTAGTGGAAACCAGGTTTAGTGACTGGAATTTGGATGTTCTTGTGTGATGGAGAAGGTGGCCCCAGCAAAGAAGCTGGATACACTGAGGGTTCAGTATGGAATTAAAGATGCAATGGGCAGGGAAGACATTTGGCTTTAAAGATGGGTCCCTTCAGCTCCCTCTGGCTGGGACAGGGCTCTACTGTGTCCTGCATCGTCCTTCCCCCAAGCAGAGGGGCGGCCTCTTGTGCGCCAGTACAGAGGTGTGAAGACACTTTTCCCGGCACCACTTAGTAAGGCGCCACTTACATCTGCGGTGTCAGCCTGTTCTCGCGTGCCCAGCTTGTACTGGACTTGCCAGGGCGTCTTTTAGGCCTTGCAGCCTAGGCCGTTGTCATAGAGACAACGAAGTGTGTGGCTTTTGATTGGTTGGGAGGCTCGGTAGCGCAGACCCTGTGGTTTTGCAGGAGTCTGCGGCGCAGCCGAGCACTTGTTGGTTTGAACTCCCTGCCAGGAAAACAGGGGTGCTCAACTGTCCGAGCCCTGAGAGCTTCGAGGTTACAGCTCCAGGAAAACCGAGAGAACAGATTCCGGCTGACTTTGACTCCTACCCCTCAACTGCCAAACTAGGGAGGACTGTGCTTACTCTTCCTGTTTTTTGGTTTACAGTGACCATAATTCAAACAAAAGTTCCGAAGTACTTTTAGGTAAATTCAGAGATATATCACGTCAGGCCAGCATCCAGGTGTGGGGAAGTCTATCTTTCCTTCTGGTGTCACTACAAGAAATGTTTATTACCTGTTCTAACTTCTAGAAGCCACTCATATCCCCAGGCTTACTGCCCCCTCACTCCAACCTCAAATCAGCAGCCCTGTATGTCTTTGGACATTTTTCTATAGGCACATTGCCTTCTGTCACCAAAATGAGTTCTCTACCTTTAAGGATTGATGCACCTGGAAAATCCAGAATAAGCTCTCCATTTCAAGACCCTAAACGCATCTGCAAAGTCTGTCTTGCCATGTAAAGGTTCTGGGAATTTGGACGTGGACATGGACATCTTTGGGGAGCCATCATCCTATCCACCACAAGATCTACCCAGACCAAAAATAACTTGGGTTGTGGAATTTGTAAGGAGTTTGTAGATGCACTGTGCTGGAGGCACTGGGTGTGATGTGGGACACATACAGACAGACATACGCATGAGCTGCGGTGGTACGATAGAGATGCAAGTTATTAAAATAAAGAGCACAGGAAGTAGAGCAGGCTTTTGAGGGAATGCCTCGAGGGGGGGTGTCTGTCAAGGGACTGAAGAAAGAAGGCTCTGAAACGATATTACCGTCCAAATTGTTCGGAGGAGGTCTCAGCCACTCTCTTTCAGGAATCCTCCGGGCTTTACGGAACACCCTCTGTATCATATGTATGTTTGCCTGACACTATTATTCATTGTCTCACTGTGCAAAACATTCGCATGGTCTCTTCTTTGGTTCCGCTTTCTTCCCTCCTGCCCTCAGATGAAATCCACACAGCATACAATTCACCACACACAATTAGAATGGCTGTCATGAAGGAGACAGACAGTAGCAACTGTCGAGGGTGTTAGGAAACTGGAGTCTTCTCACACTGCTGGTGAAAGAGAAAAATGGTGCAGCCACTTGGGGCAGGATTTTCAGTTCCTTAAGATAACGTGAAACGAAGATGCCGCATACCCACTAATTCCGTTTCTCAGTACCTACCCAAGGGCAATAGAAACATAGACCCCCATACAAATCTGTGTACAGAAATAGTCATAGCCGTGTGGCTATGAAGAATACATAAAAACCCAAAGGGTGAGCAACCAAGTGCCCAATGAATGAATGTGGTCTATTCATACAAGCAAATGCTACTCCATGACCCAAAGGGATGAAGGACTGATAGCTGCCGTGCCATGAAAAACCTCAGCAAGGGGTATGCAAGTGAAAGAGGCCAGTCACAAAACTCATACCTTATGGGTGCTTGTTTATATGAAATGTCCAGAATAGACAAATCTATATAGATTTTTAAAAAGTAATTAATAGTTTGCTAGTACTGAGAGGTGGCAGGAGTAGAATTAGAGAGAAGCTACTGATGGGCATAGGTTTTCACTATGCAGCTCAGGCTGGCCTGAGCTCACTTTGTAGCCCAGGCTGGTCTCACACTCACAACAATCCTCCTGCCTCAGCCTCCCAAGTGCTGGAATTATAGGTGTGCACCACCATGCCTGGCTTCCTTTGGTTTTTTGATACAAGGTCACTATGAAGTTCAGGCTGGTCTTAAACTCACTATGTAGCCCAAACTGGTCTCAAATTCACAGCAATCCTTCTGCCTCAGCCTCCCAAGTGCTGGGATTACAGGCATGTACCACCATGCCTCGCCCTGAATTATAGACTTTAAACTGAGCTCATCTGTATGGCATATAAATCATATCTCAATAAAGCTGTTGAAAAAAATGTGGGGTGAGAACTAGGAAAAAGATAGACTATCACAAAATTCTAGGACCACCAGAAAAGGCACTATCCTTCCTTCTCTGGAGGGATATCTTCCAAGACCCTTAGTGAATGATTAAAAGCACAGGGAATACTAACTTTTATATATATATATATATATATATATATATATACACACACATATATATATATGACTATATATACACATATATATGCATGTGTGTGTGTGTTGGTTTGGGGATATTTTTGCAAGGGGAAACATTGTAATACAGCACACATATCTTATATGATTATTTATAATAATCATCCAAAGAATGATATACAAGAGAGTGCAGGAAATCTGTCCACACACTAAGACCAAGGAATCCAGCTGAGGGCCTGGATCTCATAGAAATGTCCTGCATTAGTCGAGTTGAAGGCCTAGAGCTCATAACAATATCTCATGCAGGCCTGTCTCATGAATCTGTGCTGGGAAGGCCCAAAGGTCAGTGGTGGAATCTAGGAGGTCTGTGCCAGTGGGATGAAGGATCTGTGCTAGCAGGCTGAGGGATCTGCACTGGAGCCAGGAAGCAACGCTCAGAAGAACCAGAGCTCCCCCGAAAGGTACCACAACCATCCTCAGCAAAAGCAAGGTCCCAAGCTCCTCCAGTGATCAAGATGGCTGAGTTCCCATCAGGGAAGCGAACACGGCAAGCTTCTCCCGGAGACTGGCAGTGCACCATCTTCCCCTCCGGAGCCGGGAAGCGATGCTCAGAGTGAGGAACAGAGCTCCCCTAAGGTGAACTGAAGCCATTCTCTGCCAACGAGGTCCTGAGCTCCTTGAAGGTTGAAAACAGCCAAGTTCATCAGGAAAGCCAGCATGACGAGCTCCTCTGAAGAGAACTAACAGCTCCTCACAGCTTCTACCAGCTCCAACAGCCTTTCTCCACTCCCAAAAGTCTAACTTCTCTTCACCAGTTCAGCCTCTTATGCTGCTGGCAACAATCCCCAGGTGGCCTCCCACACCCAGCACCGCACTTACTCAGTTCAGCTGGGGGTTATAAGTTGACCACCAGCTGTCAATTCACTACTATTATATATATATATATATATATATATATATATATATATATTCTTCTATATAAACATATCCTGTGATAAAGTTTAAAATATAAATTAAGCATAGTAAGAAATTAACAGCAATAACTAAAACACATCAATTACAACAATATGCTGGAGTAAAAGGTATATTAATGTGAGCTAGGATTGTGATGGTGCACACCTGTAATCCCAGCACTAAGGAGGCTGAGCCAGGAAGATCACCAAGAGTTTGAGACTAACTTGGGCTACATAGTGAATTCAAGGCCAATCTAAACTACCTAGTGAGATCCTGTGTCAAAAATAAATAAACACAATCAAGGAAGCTAAACAAACAAAAAGATTTGTTAATGTGATCCTCCCCCAAAATATTTTACTGTCCTTAAACACAAGCACTGTAATAAGAAGACAGTTAATCTGATAGTCAATAGGTAACGGACTAAAGGATCAGTAGACCAAATACGTAGGTGGATATGCTGGACAAGAGAATGACTCATAGCCAGCGTAGGTCAGCGTTAGCGTTCAGTTTGACAAAACTCATAAAAATGTATCAATTATTTCTGGAATTTTCCATTCTGTATTTTCAGACCATTGCTTGCTGTGGGTAAGTGAAATCGTGGAAAATGAAATAATGGAAGATAAGAGATGGTACAGTATTGGGAGCCAAGGGAAGAAAGTATTTCAAGAAGATCGGTTTTGGGTGGACAGAGCAAGGAAAAATCCAACAGATGTTGATTCAGTTCATCAACTGGCGGGTCCCTGGTCATCTTGGCAAATCAGTATCAAAGGAAGGTAAAGATGGCAGCCGCACTACAGCCAAACAGAGCAGAAGTGGGGACCTGGACCTGACAAGATAGGACACTTTCCAGAAGTTCCTCTGATAAAGGTAGGGGCAAAGTGGTAGCTGAGAGGTATAAGGGAACAGGGAATAATCTCTCTCCCTCCGTCCTCCCTTCCCCCCTCCCTTCCTCCTTTCTGTATACAGAGGATTTGCGCGTGGTGTGTAAGGCAGACAGGAAAGGCCAAAAGAGAACAACCTGGACGAGCCAGAAGAAAGAGGGAATGACAGATAAGAGACAGGAGCTGAGGGTCCCCAGAGGGAGGACTTTGCTTCAGATCAACAAAAGAGCATCTTCTCTAAGGCTGGAGGTAATTCACAGAAGTGAGTTTGGAGGCCTAAAACCTCAATAGGCTGTTTTTTGCCACAATTTTCAGCTCATATGATATTGAATTTGCAGGTCAGTTTCAGCAAAAGGGTGGAGATCAAAGGACGAAAAGTCCTGCTGGGAGGTTTTCCAGAGAAAAGGAGAAGAAACCAAGGAGAAAGGGATCTATCTATGATGCGTCGTCACCCACTGAAGCCCTGTCTTTATCCTCCCAAACAATTCAAGACCTTCGAACACTGAACCTCTGACCAGCTCCGTGCTGATTTTTTTCCATGGCATATATTTTAATTTAGTTACTATTTTTCTGTCTTAGGTGTATTTTGTTGGTTTTATCTTTTTAAAAACCCACAGACATGATTCTTTTATATAATTTTAATTTGCCACTTTCCTTGTTCACTGTTTCTTTACCTCTGTACGGTCTTCCATGTGAAAATCCTTCCATCTGAAGAATGCCTAACTTTCGAATCTACTGATGATGTCCATTGTATTTTTAAAGGCTTTATTTAATCCTCATTGTTGAGGATATTATTCCAGGTGTCTTCTGGCTTCTACTCTAGACGCTTTCTAATTTTTATGTGCTTCCTCAGGTACTCTGTCTTTTCTCTATAGCTATTTTTAAGATCTTCATTATTCTGCAGTTTCACTACTATGAGTCATAGCGAAAATTTCGTTTTTATTTATCCAACTTGAGATGTCAGTATTCCATAACCTATCAGTTTATATCTTTCATCAGTTTTGGAAATTCTCAGCCTTATATTTTCAAATATTACCTCAGTTCTTGTTTCTTCTTCTAAAATCCGGCTTAAATAGGTCCTGGCCCTGTATTTTCTTTCTCCATTTTTTTCCCTCTCTTTGTCTGCTGTAGGTAATTTCTTCAGATCTACCTTCTGGCCATTGATTTTCTGTTTAGTTATGTCTAATCTGTTGTTAACCTGATTTATTAAGTTTTTAAATTTAACTTCCAATAGTTTTTCATTTGTAACTGTTCTATTTAGTTCTTATCCAGCTCTGATAATACTTTAGGCTTCTCTTGTTTATTGATATATTCAACCATTGCTTTTTTAAAACATATTGGAGCCCATAATACTTGATATTAATATGAATCTGATCATGCTACTTTTTCTATCATTCATTTTCTGCATCTAATTCACCATGATTCATGCAGTTCGTGATTATCAGTTTAATATTTCTTGGGATCATATACGGGGAAGTCTTTTTAAGCCCGGGCTGAAGGTAGGCTCTTCCAGACATAATTTGTGAATTCTTGATGCCTGAAAGTAGTGTTAGCTAGAACCCAATCTAAATTTGCAGTTTTTAGGCCACCCCGGGATCATGAGTTAGGCTACAACTCCACCAAGGGACTGTTGTGATTGCACATTCTCAGGGAAAATATTTGCCCCTTCTACTCGTTCCCAAGGTTTGAGACAGCCAATTTACCTGAAAGACCCCAGCATGAAATGTTCATCCTTGGACTCCCAATTCTTCCTGGGAGTGAGGAAGGTCTGTTAGTCACCCCACTTTGACGGGACTTGGACTTTATCAGCTGGACCCTGTACTTACAGGAGTATGAAAATCAAGCTCAAGCTTGCCTCACTTGGCAAACAACTTTGGGAGAAAGTTAGCTCTCGTGTTCTGCCTACCATGCCAAGTTATCAGTTTTGTTTTAGTTTTGCCTATTGTGTATTCCTTATTAATTTTACAGCTCATCAGTGCACCTTGAAAGACTTTTAAGAACTATTTTGTCTGGCATTGAAGTTGCTGAGCCCCATGGGTAGAAACGGAAGTGAATTTATAGGGTCCTTGGAGGAAATTCATAGATACCTGACTTGGGAATTCTGACTCCAGATGCTGGCTCTGCTTTAACCTTTTCCAATCGACTCAGCTCTTTCTCACATTCAGTTAATTCCACAGCCTCTTATTGCTGTGCCCTGTACTCCCCAAGCCCCATGGGGCTAAAGCCCAATCATTCTGCAGTATATCCACATACTATCAAACAAGGAAATTCAGGCTGCCCTCCTCAGAGTCAGTGTTGTTTCTTGGTTCCCCTCTCCTTTGATTGGGGAGAACTTGGAGCAATTTATAAAACCTTCTCCCCTGGGCACTCTCGCTGTCTGAGTGCTTCTCTCTCTCACATTCCTCTCAGGGGGTGGAACATGACCTTCTAGCTAGGTCAATGACTTGCTGTTCTCGGAAATTCTACCTCTTCTTTCCCAGCCTGGTCTCCTTAGATAGCCTGCAACAGAGGAGTGGCACTGAGCAATGCTTGACCACAGCGGGGCAGATTTAGCATCCGGCCTCCCTTTGAAGACTTGAGATATGTTATGGCTGTGTCTAGATGTCACCCCAAAGCCTCATGCGGTCAGAGGTGGGGCTTTTTCAGAGGTGGCTGGATCTAGAGTGTGTGACCCTGGAATTGATTTATGGTGTAGTGTTAAGCTCAAGAGCGCTAGGATTAGGGGTGTGAGTGCCAACTACCCCAGGTAGCCTGGAGAAGATGAAAGGGGCAGACAGACGCTGTTAAGGCCTGTTGGTGCTTTTGCTGTCTTCTGCTCACCATGCACTGGTTCTCCCCTGTGTTGCCCCTCTGCCAAGACACCTGCCTTGGAGTCGGCTGTTTATGGACTGAAACCTCTCACACTGTGAGCCTGTGAGCCAAATAAACCTTTCTTCCTTTAGAGTGTTATGTATTTTGTCTCAGCAATGAGAGAAAAGTAACTAAGACAAGATGTCTATGTTTTTGTCTCTCTTTAGAACGCAGAACTGAATTCTCCACTCTGAGTCCTGGTCACCAATTCAGGATAACAGGAAAAGTTCCTCTTATTGCCTCTTAGTGATAAGTGGTTCTTCTGCTTTGCTAATTCAGTGGTTCCTGTCGCTCAAAGTAAAACTCACCCTCCTTGTCATGACACCCCAAACCCGGCTCCATCAAGCGTACCCCACCTTTCCTACCTCTACTCTGCTCTCCCCCTTCCCTCACTTTGCTGTTAGGCGTTGCGTCAGGGATCTAGAGGCTGGACCCACAAGAGGCCCAGTGGGTAACTGAGAGCACAACAAAGCTTGGCATCTCTGTATTCATCTTATATCTGTCCCCTTTATTACCTTAAAACTTTGGGTCAGATCCACGTTCACCTGTGCGTGGAGGTATGTTGATCACTTGGAAAGTGTCTATCTAAAAAACTATGTACACAAGGTTTATCAACCCCAAATTCACCTAGCCTCCTGCATCCTCCTACAAGACTTAGGACATCAAGAACAAAGTAATTTTCAGTATTTGGAAGGACATCCAAGAGACAGCTTTTACAATGTCCAATTTTATTTATTTATTTTGAGACAAGGTCTCACTTTGTAATTCAGCCTGGCCTTAAACTCACTATGTAGCCCAAGCTGCCCTCGAGCTCATGGCAATCCTCCTGCCTCAGAGTGCTGGGATTACAGCTGCGTGCCACCACGCCCAGCTTAATGTCCAATTTTAGATCCCTTGGAGGAATGTCTCAAAGTCACCAGTCATTGTCCAAAACCTGTAGTCATTTTGAATTTCAGGAAAGGCAAAGCCTTGCACACCATTCATTGATAAGCCCTACCCGCCCTCCTAAGCAGGAGCTGTCATCTCAAAGAAGCAATCCTGAGATAATACAGCCTGACTAGGATTACCCACGTTGCCAGCTATGCAACTCCCAACCCTTGCCTTTGTTCTTTTCTATAAAACACCAAAGTTTCTGTCAGTCCCTAAAAGACAGTTCTTGACCTTTTTATCTATCCTCTGGCATGGCCTGCCCTTCACCACTGCTCTTGACTGAAGTTTTGGGAACTACATCCCTAGCCTTTTTTATTTTGAGACAAGATTTGGTAAGGTCCAGGTTGGCCTCAAACTTGCAGTCTTCTTGCCTCAGCCTCTCCGGCAGTACAGACATGTACCACCACGCACGGAGAAGTCATTAACTTCTCAATATCCACATTCTTGATAAAGCAATGCAATGCCAGGTACGTTTAGGTGCAGTCATTTTCTACCTTGTGAGTATATGACGCTCTAAGGTTAAGAATTCAAGTCTGAGGCCCCACAAGGTGGCACCTGCTTGTAATCCCAGCATTCTGGGAGGCTGAGATAGGAAAATTGTAAGTTTGAGCCCAGTCCGGGCAATTTAGTGACTTAGCAAGTCCTTCTCTCGCTCTTCCTTCTCCTCCTCCTTCCCTTCCTCCTCCTCCTCCCGGTTTAGGAAATTTAGGTTTATTTTTGTAATCTAAAAACCTAATAGTTGTATCTAAAAGTTCATCTATCTTTGTTTTGAAATGTTCTATTATTTATGGCTTTGTGCAAGCACAAAATCCTGAGCAATGGGATACTAAGAAATGAAACAACATGGTAGTAGCAGTTTGGTTTGGTCACCGTTCAGGTCACATATTTTTGTTTCTTTTTTCTCTGCATTAATAGTAAGTATTTCATGGAGTATCGTGGTTATAGTAACTGTGGTTCAGGGTGTCTCCAGACTGACCACACCTATGGTAATGACCTACGGGTGGTCTTACTTCCTGTCTTATTCTTGTAGTTGAAGTCAAGACCTTCAATTATCTTGTTGCTATGTTTACGTTTTTGTAGTCTGCCTTGTCTACTGGCGCCTACGCCAATCCACATTTGAATGCCACCACTAGTAATATGATCTTGGCACATAGGAGGCGTTCAGTCCTTAAACGGACAGTCAACTAGTCAAACCACACTGCCAGTGTTTCTCAGCACTCACCGCGGTAACCAGCAGAGGGCACACAGCGCCCCCAGAGGTTGCCTTTAGAGGGGGCTGCGCTCGAAGGACTCTGGGTAGTGTAGTTCGCGCGCGCCCGGCGTGGCTTGGGAGGTGCTGGCGTGAGGCTCCACGTGCGCAGGCGCACTTCTGGCTTTGCCCCTCTGCTGCGGCCATTGTCTGCCCCCTGTTGCGGCAGAAACCAATTTGGGCATCTGGCCTTTCGGTTGAAAAGAACCAGCGAGAAGAAAGCCTGCAGCCGGGGCGGGCGGGGCCAACCCGAGGGCCCTTGGTGGGCTCGAGGTCACGAATCGGGAGGCCCTTGGAGGCGGTGATTCCAGAGTGCGCGGTGCGGCGCGGCACCTCGTGGGTTTGGGGGCCTCGCCCACCGCCTGCGGATGGGACTGGGCGTGGCCGGAGGGTATAGTCCCGCGCAAGCTGGAGGCTAGCCTTTGGGCTAGCGGGAGCGGCGGGCAGGGGCGGGGCCCGAGCTCCTTCCATCCTCTAGCAGCACAGCGGCCGAGGGGGGCGGCTGTCGCAGCGGTGAGCGCCGTCCTTTCTCCGCAGTCCTGGTCCCGGAGCCTCCCCGCGAGGCAGGAATGGTCCCCAGGCCGCCCCCCGCCGCGCCCCAGGTGAGCCGCGCGTTTGGATCCGGCCGAAGCCCCGAGACCTGTTGGGAACGGTTATTGTTCTCCTAGAGATACCCAATCTTGACTCGATTGCTCCCTCGCAGGCTCCTAACCACGTGAAACCCCAGCGTGTCCAGAGCTGGGCGGTGTGGGATTCCCAAAGCGGGGGCACATACGGGGATAGTATGATCTTGGGAGAGGAGCTAAGATTTGAAGTGCCAATACTAAATTGAGAGTGCAGGGCCACTTTTCGAACTCTTGTCAATGAGGAGGGGAGAGGGTGGGGTAACAAGATAGAAACCGTAGAGGGGAAAGTGAATGACTGTGGGTGTGTCTAGAGGGAGGAATCCCAGCTCGGGCGAAGGAGAGACCTTAGGATTCAGAAGTTTGGTCAGAATATGTGTAGGAAGAGGCTGGCGATGGGCTTTCTTGGGCAAGAATAACAGACAAACAAACTAACCAGGACTGACTTGCCTCAAGCTTCTCATGTCCTTTTCTGCTGGGGTTTGTTGTTTGTTTCTGTAGTAGAGGTTGAACCTACAGCCTTCACACTGTGGGTTCATACGTCATGCTTTACATCCCAACTCTTTTTGAGACAAGTTCTCACTAAGTTGCCCCGGTGGGCCTTCACCTTGTGATCCTCCTGCCTCAGCCTCCTAGTCCTTTTTTGCTTTAACAAAGATATACAAGTGCACCGCCCCAGAAGTCCAACTTTCATCTTAGTGAGGCTGATTTGTGAGCCCATTTGTGTTTGTGGCACAAGGGACGTTTTATGCAGTCATTACAACTCTGTGAGTTGTCCATTGATTTGCATAAGTACATTTCATTGAAAGTGTAAAGTCGAGGTAGTATCTGGATCTTTTAATCCATACTCTCTTTAGAATTAAGGAAAAATTACAAGTCATAATTGGTAGGTGTATGATACAATCAAGATCAATCCTGATAAAATACTAGTAATATTTAAAAGCAGTTAATAATTAAGCATACACAATATACAATGGTGTGTGTATATATAGATAAATTTCAAACTACTTGTTTGATAGGAGTGAGCCATAAGGAGTAAAGCAAGTGATACCAGAGGAAGATAGTTGGTTTGAGGAGAGCCAGAGCAAATTATTGTCGTTCTCACCTTTACACACCAAGGGCCCCTCAGAAGGCTGTGAGAGTTGGGGTGGCTTAACACCTCATCTGAGGAAATGGTCCTTTCAGAAGGATGGTTGCCTTTTCTAGTGGTGAAAGTGGATGTGTATTTTGAGCAGGGAATTTGAGAGACCACCTTAAACTCCACATGTACAGCCTCGTTTCCTAAGTACTCTAACTCAGTTACGTTGCCCTGGAATCATCTGATGGGTCTCTTGAAGTATCTAACACAAACTGCAGGTGTCTGTCAGAGATGAAGGACCAAACAGAACACTGGACCTACAGTGGGACTTCTTAGGTCAAAATTTCCCTTTGTCAATAGTTCCCCTTCTCTAAGCATGGTCCTCAGGGGAGTGTGAAGCTGACCCATAAGTCACATGACTGCTACCCTGGCTGACAGTTCTGTAGGGGTGAACAGCCTTGGACAGAAGTATAGCACTAGAGAGAGGCTTCTAAGAGTTCTTGTGCCTGTGGGAAGGAATCAGTGCTTTGAATAAGCACAGTGTAAGCAATAAAAATGAAGGGATTGGGAACAGAGCTCACTGACTCTCAGGAGAATTGAGAGACAAGATGTGGGAACACATTCCAGAAACTGCTCTCCGTGACAGTGGGTGGTATGGGTCACTGATTATAGGTAGAAAGGAGTTTGGATTTGTTTCGTTGTTTTCATTCATTCATTCGTTCCTTCATTCAAGAGATAAGTCATTGAACCTTTATTATGTGTCAGGCAGTTGTCTAGGCACCTGGGTAACTTTAGTGAACAAAATTTATAAGATTGCTTTTACGGCACTTGTATTCTAGAAATGCAACAGTGAAGAATTTAATATGTACATTTTACAGTTTCCTAAAAGATGATAGTTTTAAGAGAAAAAGAAAAGTAAAGGAGATTGAGTGGATAGATGGGGAGCTTGTGGTAGGGGTGCAGTTTTAAGCAGAACGTTCAGGGCACCGAAGCCTTATCCTTCCTGAGATGGGGACAGCTGAGCAGACCTAAAAGGAGCTGAAGAAGTCTCAGGTGCAGATGTCTGGAGAAGAACGTGGTGGGAAGAGGGAACAGTCTCAGTACGCTGGTACTTTCCAGGAGCAGCTTGAGTTGATAATTTGGGACCAGAAACTAGTGCAACTTTTTGTTAGGTATAAAGATTTCCATGCATGATGAATAATAGGGGTATGTTAGAAAGTTGGAGCTCCTTTGGAGAGGTGTTTTTTGAGGAGTGGGACCTTCTGAGTGTAGTTAACAAAGACCTGTAGTGGCTCTGCGTGAAGTGAAAGAAGTGACAGTGATGGAAGAGGTGGGGTGTCTCCTCAGAGTCATCAGCATCAGAATTGTTGGCAGCTGCATGTGTGTAAATACTCTGCATTCCTGTTCACTTTTTTCATTTTATATATATATAAACCACTCCACTCAAAACCATTCCTTCTTTCAATATATATATTGCATTTTTAGTTAGAGAGGAGAATGGCATTTTCCGTGAAGAAGATCTCATGGTATTTTACCTTGATAGGGAAGATACGGAGAGGAACCAAAACCTGGTCTCTGTTGACTTCAGACCCTAAGAGCTCTGTGGTTAGATTGTCACGAAGAGCAGACCCAGTGAAACCTGGCTCGGGTCATCCACATTCAGACGCAATCCTCCTGGATCAGCAGGGAGACCATGCCTCCTATTGACTCAGGTCGGGGTAATGTGATCAAGGACATCAGAGCTCGCCTCTCCCCAGGTCCTCTTTCCAGTCTCCTAAACTGACAAGAGCTGGTGTTTAAGCCTCATTCAGATGCATCTTCCCTAGAGTCAGGTTTCAGGCCCTTCTCCACTCCCAGAGGGCCTGTGACAGTACTGTTCTCACACCTGCGCAGTGGCATACTTACCTGTTTGTCTCTGTACCAGGCTGTGAGCACCTCTAGGACAGAGCTGTCTAACTCCTTTTCCCTGCGCCGGAGTAAACAGAAGGTGAGAGTGTATTGTATGAGTGGGCATTCGAACCACTTAACCCCCAGCAGCACTTTTACACTTTCTGTTCCTCATGTAGCAGAGATTATGTTTTCCACTTATAGTGACCCTAATTTTGTGATACAGTAATTTCATGAGGCAATGTCCCTTGCACTGAAGTTTTTCAATTTTTGTCCTTAAAATAACGTTAGGGCTATCTAAACCTGTTCCATTGAGATTGATTTCAAAAGTAAGATTCTTTCCCTGACTTTTCTATCTCGTATTGCTTTTGTTTTATTAAAATATACCTTATTAGGAGCATATTTTTTTTTCTCTTTTTTCCTTTAAGTTAATTGTTTTAGACGTCTTTCCTCACAGTATGGGAAATTGAACCAGGGCCTCACACATGCCAGGCAAATGCTCCACTGCTGAGCTGTATCCTCGGCCCTTTTTATTGTGAAACATGTAAGTTGCTTAGGCTAGCTTCAAAGGTGTGATCCTCTTGCCTTAGCCTCCCAAGTAGCTGAGACTACAGGCATGGAGCATGCACCAGCTTATTACAGACTTTTTTTTACCTTCAATATCTTTTTTTTAATTTTTAAAAAACTGTGGTAAAATACACATAAAATTTGCAATCTGTGTGTGTGTAGGTTTTACTGGGGATTGAACCCAGGCCCATGGCACTGGCCCTAGCCTTGGCCTTTTAAATTTTGAAACAGGGTCTCTCTACATTGTCCAAGCTGGGCTTAAACTTGGGATCCTCCTGTCCTCAGTCTTCCAGAGCTGGAATTACAGGCATATGCTGCCATGGCTGGCTTTAACTCATAATTTTTTTTTTTTTTTGCCTCAAAACCACTCCTTGTTTCCCTTCAGCAAGAACTACCCACCAGTCACTCATCAGATATTTTTGGAGTGTCTGCTGTGCCCTAGGCAGTGATTCTTAGCAGACTCCTGCTTCACAGCCGGTGAGGAAATGGTACCTGCTCTCGGTGGGGTGATGATAGACCTCAGTGTGGAAACATGAAGAGGGTGCACACAAGGACTAAGTTCAGTGCCTGGCCTGTGGTGAATGTTCAGTAAATCTTCTTTCTTGCCCTTATATCTTGAACCATCTGAGGAACTTTTTTTTTGAGACAGGATCTCACTGTACCATTCAGGCTGGCCTTGAACTTGCTACATAGCTGAGGCTGGCCTTGAACTCACGGCAATCCTCCTGTTTCAGCCTCCTGAGTGCTGGGATATACACCAGCACACCTGGCCCTGAGGAACTTTTTTTTTTTAAAGACAGGTTCTCACTATGCAGTTCAGGCTGGCCTTGAGCTCGCTTTGTAGCCCAGGCTGGTCTTCAACTCGCAACAATCCTCCTGCCTCAGGCTCCCAAGTGCTGGGATTACAGGCATGCAGCACCACACCTGGCTCCTGAGGAACTTCTAAAAGATGCTTTGTAGGGCCCTCCACTCATAGATAATCTAGGAAAGTTGCCCAGATGATTCTGAACAACATGATTGGTGCTGGCCACTCTGAAATGCAAAGGATTTTGAGAAATTGAGTGACAAAAACATGAATGGATGGCTGCAGTTTTGGAGTAGAGATGTGAACCAAATGCCAAAGGGGGAACAGGGAGGAGGATCTGGAAATGCTTTGCAAGGGAAGGAAACCTTGAGCTCTTTCTAGAATGATGACTGGGAATTTTCGCCATAGAACTAGGGGAAGAAAGTCCAGCATGGTCAGAACAGAATATATGGACACAGGGAAACAAAGAAAGGAAAGGAAGTTGTCAGGGCTAAGAGTCTGTGGGGCAGAAGCATGGTGTGTATGACAGGAGGTGAAGCGTGAGAAATTATTCTGAAGCCTGGGGAGGGTTCCCTGAGGGGGAGATCTAGAGCGATGTAAAACAACACTGTCCACAAGAAATAGAAGCAGCATGTGTAGTGATTTTACGTTGTCTGCCAGCCACAATGTAAGAAATAACAGGTAAAGTTAATTTTAGTAATACATAGTATTTAACTCAGTGTATCCAGAATATTATTTCTAGGCGTGATCAGCATCTTTAAAGTACTATTAAGTATTTAACTTTGTTTTTTGGTACAAGTCGTTGAAACCTGGTGTGTATTTGATACTCGTCCCACAAGCGTAGTGTTGTCGAGGAATAGCAAGATCAGTGTGTCTAATGAGTGGCAGGAGAACTTGAATTTTTTTCTTCATACAGTGGGATGCTGTTAGTTTTAGGTAGTAGGTATCCTGAGACACAACTGTAATAGATGACTGTGAAACAATGAGATGAAACTGTGTATCCACTATGAAAAGATCTCCAAGATACATAGTCAAGTGTAAAAAGCAAGTTGTGGAGCAATACACGTGGTTGTTTCATAAAACAAGACCAGGGTGTGTGTGTATAAAACTTAGACAATAGACTCTTAAGTATATAAACCGAAATGTTGAGAGTGATTTATCTGGGGGTGGATTTGTTTTGGGAGCAAAGGAAGGCTATCACTTTTCACTTTTCACCATCTCTGGGTTTTATAACAAAGGAGGTGAATGGACAGTGAGGAATTAGTGATTGTATAAAAAAGCTTTGGCTTGGAAGCAGTCAGGAAGATAGGCAGGTGGGGATGCAGGTTTGCAGACAAATTGCCCCTCGTGACTTCTTGACAGACACACTAGGTCCTTTACAACATTGTGGGATTGACTGGCATATATGACCCAACACTGCCCGCTCAGGATAGCAAGCCTGTGATTGCTGCTTCTGATAGATCCCACAGTATGTTCCCAGTGTTGCCATGAGAACATTGATGGTGTTGAGCAAGATTGTGATCCCACAGGAATCAGTAACATTCAAAGATGTGGCTGTGGACTTCACCAGAGAAGAATGGCATCACGTGGATGCTGCCCAGAGGAGCTTGTACAGGGATGTAATGCTGGAGAACTACAACCACCTGGTTTCTCTTGGTAAGGTCCACTTTTCCTCTCTGCTCATAGCCCAGGGGTGCAGGGTGCCTGGGGGCTAAAGCTTGTTCATGTCGACAGGGCCCAGCTTTCCAGGGTTTCTTTGCCTGCTCTTGAGGTGATAGGTCTTTGTTCTGCAGAACTGGACATAGCCACTTCGATTCCATGACTCCTTAAGTTGCGCCTTGCTTTTCCTTCAGAGTTCCTGAGAACCAAGACTAGTATAGAAAGCCCTTCTAGACCTCATCACAGTCCAGAAAAATCCACACTTTTAATTCCATGGAAGAGTTATTGGAATCCTAATTAGTTAATTCTAATCTACCACTGCCACCACAATGCATGGCGAGAATAGACACTAAGGCATAGTTATGGGGAGCCCAGGGGGTCCTAAGTCCAGCTGCTGTGATGGTTAATCGGAACAAAGGCCTCGACCCAGGGCCAAACCCAGGTTTTATTCATGAAGAAGGCACTATATCTCAGCGCCTGTCTGGCAAGTGCAAGGCCCTGAGTTCAATCCCTGGTACCGCAAAAAAAAAAAAAAAAAAGGGAGTGGCTTGGTAACGAGTGACTGTGAGCATGTCAGGAAGGATGTAGGTGCCATGAGCTGGACTAGGTAGTAGGCCCAAAGTCCCCTCTGCAGTGTGCAGAGAGAGAGAGACGCAGAAAGTAATCTGCAAAACACAATTCAAGGCAGTATCTAATGTTTTGGGGTCTGCTTTACCTTTGATAAGTAATTTTGTTATACCCTAAGAAATCATACCTGTTTTCTTGAGGCTCAGTCTCAGTGGACAGCGTGGCTCTCTTGGCTTAGCTCACACATGCTTCTTCGGACCTGTGGGCAGGGCAACACTGACCTGTTGCCTTGCTTCAAAGACTACATATCAGTACCTTGGCTACCCCCATTTGCATTGCTTAAAGCCAGTTGAGGGGATAAAGACAAAAGTTAGCCAGCTCTGCATATACCAATACATAAAAACATGGGCAGGGTTAACCAAGATGGAGACAATCGCTCTTCTTTCAAGGAGAGTCGTCCAGGTGGTCCTCCACAACTAGGACTGAATTGTAGGAAGGTTCTTGGTCCACTTGCACAAACAATCTTATGTATTTACCCATGAGCAGGATATCAAGTTTCCAAGCCAGAGGTGATCTTCAAATTGGAGCAAGGAGAGGAGCCATGGATATCAGAGGGAGAAATCCAAAGACCTTTCTGTGCAGGTAATGAGTGTGAGCTCACCTGTAGGAATCTGCACAGAGTGACACGGTGGGGGAGGCACCTGGAAGGAGCCGGCTCAGGAGCTCGTAGACCTGCCAGGGAAGCTGAACTCCTCTTCTGAGTGACAGCTCTCCTGCCTGTCCTCCCCAGGGGAGTGCTCTGTTGTCAGTAGGTCCAAGAGAAACAGTTACCCCTTTTCCGTCTTTAAAAGTAACATTCGGCCAGGTTCAGAACAGCATCTCTGTTTATCTTGCTGGATTATTTTATTTTCTGTTGTCCTCAGATTCCTTGCATTACGAAGAGATGCCTTTTCTTCAGACATGAACCGTCTTGTCTTCTTGCTTTGTCTTGCTGCTTGCACTGTGGGATGGCCCAGACTTACAGGAAACACTTGCAGCCTTGATTTTTCCCTCCCTTTGTAACCCACCCTCAGGCTTCTTTTTTGAGACAGGATCTCACCATGTAGTACAAGCTGGCCTCAGACTCACTATGTAGCCCAGGCTGCCCTCAAACTCACAGCAGTCCTCCTGCCTCAGCCTCCCAATAGCTGAGATTACAGGTATCCACCACCACATCTGGCCCAGACTCCTTTTCTTGGCCTTAGTCCTGAAACGCCTCTCTGGGAAGCAGCATCATCTTGCCATCCCACCTTTATGCTGGTTTGGTCCATTGCCTCCCTCCATGTCCCAGTAGTATAATCCTCTCCTAGTCCTCTGCCTTATGAAGCGTTTCTGGACTTTAGGTCTCTGGTAGTCAGATTTCCATCGCTATAAGGAAGTATCTGTGGAAATTAATTTATAAAGAGAAAAGGTTTATTCTGGTTGACAGTTTTAGAGGTTCCAGTCCATGATTGATCAGCACTGTTGCTTGGGGCCTGGGGTGAGGCAGCACATCAAGGCAGGATTGCCTTGTAGAGGAAAACTGCTTTTTTTATGAACCAGAAAGCAAAAGGGAAGGAGGCAAGCTTGGGTCCCACCATCCCCCTTAAAGTCACACACCCAGCAACCAAGGCCCCACCTCCCAAAGGTTTCACCACCTCCCCGTGGCACCTCCTGGGGACCATGCTTTTGACACATGGGCCTTTGGAGGAAGACATTTAACATCCAAGCAATGGTAAAGTCTTTCCTTACTTTCCCCCTAAGTGAAGCTGCCGTAAGGAATCTGCTCTGCAGCCTCAGCTGCCGTTGGTCTCTGTTACCTCCCTAAAACAGTGACTGCCTTCTGGTCCTTGGAACTGTCTTGCTGTAGATTCAGAAATCTCCTGTTTTTCTTCTCACGAGACGTCCACTTGGAAGTTTCACAGAGCTCATGTTGAATACATCAGACCTAAATTTGTCCTCTTTTGTCCCCAGCCAGGGCATCTTGGTACCTTACCTATTACTCATTTCTGCCTTTGACTGTAGAAATCACTGGGCTTATAATCCCTGAGGCTAGACACCATAATCAGTTTAGTCTTTTTCTTTCAACCCAGATTATTTTCTTCCTTTGAGAAGTTTCTTAGATTTTCCTGCATTCTAACTTGTATTGGTAAAATTCTAAACCAGGTCCTGAGTTTAGATTACTATAACTCTCAGGTGGAATTACTCATTCTTTATTTTTTATAATCTACATTGGATTTAGGGAGTTTTTTGAGACAGGGTCTTACTATGTAGTTCAGGCTGGCCTTGAACTCACTCTGTAGCCCAGGCTGGCCTCAAACTCCCAGTGATCCTCCTGCCTCAGCCTCCCAAGTGCTGGTTACAGGCGTGTGCCACCCCACTGGACCTTACCTTGGGTATTTTTTATTTGTTTTTGTTTTCCATTTTTGGTACCAGGAGTCAAACTCAGGACCTTGTGCCTGCCCAGCAGGCACTTGTGCTACTGAGATACATTCCTGGCCCCTGGATATTTTTTCAATTAGTGTTTTATACAGGTATAATTCACATACCATAAGAGACAGTCTGCTTCCTTCTCCTGCTCCTTTGACAGATGGTTTTGCTATATATTTCATGCTGGCCTTGAAATTGCCCAAGCTGGCCTTGAGTTTATGATCCCCCTGCCTCACCCTCCCAAATGTGGGATTACAAGCATGTGCCACCACATCCAACCAGAGTCACTCTTCTAAAGTGTACCTGTTGGTTCTTCTGCTTTTATTTGTGTGTGTGTGTGTGTGTGTGTGTGTGTGTGTGTGTGTGTGTCACAAAGTTACACATACATCACCATTGTGTGGTTTGCTGTGTCATGCAAAACATCAGACCTTTTCACCACCTATGTCAATTAAAAATCATACCCAATTCCCCACTTCTCCCAGCCCCTGGCAATCATTCATCTACTTTCTTTTCCTATGGATTCACCTCCTGTGGACATGTATTAGTTGTCTGTATTAGTTGAATCATATAACATATGGCTAGCTTTTTTCAATTAATGTGTTTTCAAGGTTGATTCATTTTAAAGCATATATCAGTAATTAATTCCTTTTTACTGTTGAGTAATATTCCATTCTATGGATATGCAACATTTTGTTTAACAATTCATCAGTTGATAGAACATTTTGGATTTTAATATTTTATCTGCTTAAATCACCCTTTCTTACTATTACTCCCAGTACTTTATTATAAGAAATAGAAAATCCTTGATTTAAAGATCTATCATAGCTTCCAGAATTACCTTTTTGTTTAAAAAAAAGTTTCCTTAGGTAGAACACCTTTTTTTGTGTTCCTGGAGTACCATATATTTTCTCTCATTACATTCTGCCTAACTAAAGCCATCTATTCTTTGAGTTCAAAAATCTAATCCATAAAACCTAATATATATCATTATATTTATTTCTTCCCTGATCAGACATACAAGTCATATCATCTCTACTATACAAACTAAGATTTAGTTGTATTTTGATATACTCTGGGTTGCAGAACACAGTCAGAAATTGATTTGGTATGGAATCTGACTGGGAAGGAAATTTCTCATTCTTGTCATTTTGACAAATTTTCTTCAATGATGTTAGAAGAATTCTTTAAAAATATAGCTATGCACAGGGCACAGCCTTGTGATGCCAGCTACATGGGTTGCCAAGACAGGAGGATCACAAATTCAAGGCCAGCATAGGGAAGCTAATGAGACCCTGTCTCAAAATTAGATGGACTAGGGCCAAGGATATTGCTCAGCAGCCCAGCACCTGCCTGGCAAGCACGAAGTCTTGAGTTCTATTCCCAGGAACACAGAAACCAAACCAAACAAAAAAGGCGAAGTATTTTTTGCTCTATGAATTTAAAATTGATTCTGTTTTCAGAATAAGGAACTGGGGAATTTAGGGTCCCTTCATTGTTTTTCCCCCTTATAGCATTTTATGAAAAGTTTCAAATACATGGAAAAGTTGGGGAAGAAATCACACAGAGGACACTGTATCCATGTCACCAGGATTGTTACACTTGTTATGTTACAGTTTGCTTTATCATGTGTCTTTTCATCTATACATCAAACCATTTTACTTGATGCATCTCTAAGGAAGTTGCAGACAACAGTACACTCCACTTCTACACACATCATTACTGTTCAGTATTTTTATAGTTATTTTCTTTAAGAAAATGTTGCATACAATGAAAAATACACCTCTTATCCTCTTATATGTACATTCAGTTGCTTTTAACAAATGCTTTCTCTTTCTAACTCAAATTCCTATCAATATGAAATATTTCCATTGTTCCAGAAAGCTTCCTGCCCTTCAGTTCTAAAAGTTTCCATTCTTGGATCATACAAATTAATTTATTATCAGGTATTAATATTCTGAGGTAAAAACAGACTTAAAGATCCATTTATTAACCAGATTGAAATAATCCTTCTGGTTAAGAGAAGTGATTAGTGTAGAATCAATGCTCAGACTAAAACGGCAGCTGTAGTTGAAAGAACAAAGCTGCCCTCTGAAACACTTTCTGAGTTTGTATAGTCCTTGCTCTCCAAACATATCAAAGAATATTTTCAGTTAAATCACTGGCTGTGGATTTTCTCTGCAGTGTTTAAAGACTAGAAGATCAGAAGTTACTTTAAAGATAAGGTGGCACAGAGCTGTAATCCCAGCATTCTGAGAAGCTGGCCCAGGGATCTCAAGTTTGAGCCCAGCCTGACTTACAATTCAGTGACTTAATGAGACCCTCTCTCAAAAATCAAAAAGAGCTGGGGGTACAGTTCAGTGCAAAGGCCCTATGTTCAGTCACCAGTACCATTTTCTAAAAAAGACAGAAGAAACTAGATTTGGGGGGGGGGGTTTGTAAAATGGACAGGAAGCATGGAGAGCAGATAGAATCCTATAGGATGGCCTGTGATCCTATTCCAGTTGTATCTGTGCCTACACTCTCGTGCTTATTTTTACCTTTGTTCCCTAACAAGCCCACGTGTTTGGGCTTTCCTCATTGACTGGACTTTCAGCCTACTCTGGATCTTCAGGCTTCACTATCACCTCTCTGCACTAGTCCTTCCTGCATTTTATACTTCTCCACAGGCTATAGGACTAATTTCAAAACATAGTCATGCATAATTTATGCCTCTTTCATTTCCTCATTGCTTTTGTAACAGTTTGTTTCAACAGGAAGGAATGGGGAATTTTTGTACTTTGCATTTCTTTCAGACCAGAAGACAAAGCCAGAAGCTAAATCACCAAGGCTGCAGCGCTGCACATCTGAAGTATTGAATAGCACAGATGATTTCTCACAGGTCACATTAGAAGATGCCTGGGATGTCAATAGCCAGCTAGAGAGGCACCAGGAAAATTGGAGGAGATATCTGGGGCCAGATGTGTCTACACAGAAGAAAATAACCACCCTAGAGGAAAATTTTGAACAAAATAAATTTGGCGAAAACTCTAGATTGAACGTAGACATGATTCCACAACTGAACATTCCTTCAAGAATAAGGCCTAGTGAATGTGGAACACTTGGAAACAATTTTGGACATAATTCAGATTTACTTAATCAGAATAATAGCCTTGCAAAAAAGAAGCCCTATAAATGTAATAAATGTAGAAAAGCATTTATTCATAGATCATCACTTACTAAACATGAGAAAACTCATAAAGGAGAAGACACTTTCCCCAATGGTACAGGTCAGGGAATTTATCCCGGCAAGAAACACCATGAATGTCCTGACTGTGGGAAGACTTTCCTCTGGAAGACACAGCTTACTGAGCATCAGAGGATTCACACTGGAGAAAAACCTTTTGAGTGCAATGTGTGTGGAAAAGCCTTCAGGCATAGCTCATCCTTAGGTCAGCATGAGAATGCTCATACAGGAGAGAAACCCTATCAGTGCAGTCTCTGTGGGAAAGCTTTCCAGCGCAGCTCCTCCCTTGTCCAACACCAGAGAATTCACACTGGAGAGAAGCCCTATCGATGTAATCTATGTGGGAGGTCCTTCAGGCATGGTACATCCCTCACTCAGCATGAGGTCACACATAGTGGAGAGAAGCCCTTCCAGTGTAAGGAATGTGGGAAAGCTTTTAGTCGATGTTCTTCCCTTGTCCAACATGAGAGGACTCATACTGGAGAGAAACCTTTTGAATGTAGCATTTGTGGAAGGGCTTTTGGTCAGAGCCCATCCCTTTATAAACATATGCGGATTCATAAAAGAGGCAAACCTTACCAAAGCAATAGCTACAGCATAGATTTTAAGCACAGCTCTTCTCTTACTCAAGATGAAAGTACACTATGTGAAGTGAAACCCTACCACTGTAATGACTGTGGGGAAGACTTCAGTCACATTTCAGACTTCACTGACCATCAGAGGATCCATGCTGGAGAGAATCTCTATATTTGTGATCAGGCCTTTAATCCACAATCTATTTCTCACCCTGGAGAGAAACCTTATCAATGTAATGTCTGTGGAAAGGCTTTCAAAAGGAGTACAAGTTTCATAGAGCATCACAGAATTCATACAGGAGAGAAGCCCTATGAATGTAATGAATGTGGAGAGGCCTTCAGTCGACGTTCATCACTTACCCAACATGAGAGAACCCACACTGGAGAGAAACCCTATGAATGTATTGACTGTGGAAAAGCTTTCAGTCAGAGTTCGTCCCTTATTCAACATGAGAGAACTCACACTGGAGAGAAACCCTATGAATGTAGTGAATGTGGGCGTGCATTCCGGAAGAAAACCAACCTACATGATCATCAAAGAATTCATACTGGAGAAAAACCATATTCTTGTAAGGAATGTGGGAAGAATTTCAGTCGAAGCTCAGCTCTTACTAAACACCAGAGAATTCACACAAGAAATAAACTGCAGGAATCCTAAAATTAAGGAATGTGTAGAAAGCTTGAGCTAAAATACTGTTCCAGTTCAGTATCAGGATTCTTACTGGAGAGAAAGTCTGAGAATGTAATTATGTATGTTTGTATGTGTATGGAGGAAGTTGTGCCAGTAGACAGATTTTTAATACTTAAAAGCCACATTCTCATATCTAATTATAGGTTTTTATAAAAACTACAAAATATGTAGTCATTTGGAAATGATATGCCTATATATTGGACTTTACAAAATTTCCAAATGTAGGTATGCAGGACATCACCAACTTTCCATGGCTTGATGTGTAGTTCTGTTTACAGCCTTTTAAAAAGAAATAAAGTTTGTACAACAAAGACCAAAATTCATTTTAAACATTGCTTCACAATTGCACTGAAGTGCAGTTCTTAAATGAAATTCTTGGGCTGGGGATATAGCTCAGTGGCACAGCACCTGCCTGGCAAGCATGAGGTCATGAGTTCTAGTCCCAGTACCAAAAAGAAAAAGAAATTCTCTGTAGAAACCAATTCCGCCTCCAGGAGTTAGATCAGCTGGCCCAACTACTTTATTATGCAGACAAAAAGGACCGAAAGCCAAAGATGTGAAGTGGTTTGCACAGTGTGGTACAGCCTATAATGGCCGAGCTAGGTGGAGAAAGGTTTCTTGGATCTTTGCTCAGTAGCTTTGCTACCTAAGAAGTGTGGAAGTCAGAGGGCTTTTAAATTTTATGTAAGTCAGATACCCAGACATTTAATATAGATTGGACATGCTGGAATTCCTAAAAGCCTAAGAGGCAGCAAAATACATACAAATTTGTCACAAACTTATTCAAGGGTGTTTATTGGAAGCTTAAACACCAAAAAGCTAATAGAAAATGTAGATGATTGATGTACTGATGACAATTTTACTTTCCGCTAACATGTCAGTTTTATAGCACTATGAAGGTTTTTTTAAATTGTGCTTTTATTGGCATCCTCATGAAAAAGTACTGCGCCAGCTTTCCTGTATCAAGTCAATGGGAAAAGGACAAAAAACTAAGGAAATTATCTCCTAAATTAGTTTTGTAGAGAAGTATATTACCTATTGCCATAAATTCTGGTTTTGGCTCAGAGAAACAGCATGGTTAGGCTTATATTACGTGCAAAGGAAATACGTGTCCAATGAAAAACTTCTTTTACCTCCGTGGTTTCCATCAGTAAAGTATGAACTAAGTTTCATTGGCCAACCTCAGTTCTTAATGTCCCTTAGTGCCTCACATGAGCAATCCGAAAGGAGTTCCCAGAACCTTTGTTGGTTCATCAATACCAACAATACAGACAGATTTGGAAACAGTGGTAGATATTAAGCCTTGCACACAAGAGCCACTCCCCACACTTAAGCTTTCCCAGCCCTCATGATGCTCCTCAGGTGATGAGGTGAATGATGTCCATGGTCAGCCTTTCCTGTTGACTTCTTTGCATGCCAGATAGTGGAATCACTGCCCTTCTCTTACCCTGGATGACATGAGGTAGCTCTCAAGTATTCTTCATCATTTTTGGGGGGGGACAGATAAATGTGCGTGGGGGCTGAAATGGGATATGTTTAGCCTAATAAGTCACCTGTGAAACAAGATGGATGGCGTATTCCACAGCAGAGCTGTCCTTCCAAAATGTTAGCCATTTTTTTAAAAAAATCTTTGCTTATGGCACTCCGTGCTTAGCACACATGTCATAGCCATGTTCCTATGGTCTGATACATAGTTTGACAACAGATAATTCTAGTCAGGTCCTCCCCTACTGAGTGGCTAGAGTACTTGTCAGGAACTTGTTGCTGCTTGGGGAGTCCCTGTGGTAAACTACTTGGAGAGGATGGCATGAATTGTGACCAGTTGAGTGCTGACCCACAATGTTATTGAAATTTATCAAAATTTCGTTCCACAAAACTCAAAAGAGGTGTGTGTGTGTGTGTGTGTGTGTTTAGCTTGGCCTAACCGTCACTCAGAATCTCAGCACACCTTCATTGACGGAGTAAGCCAGGACAAATGTGTGGCTTATTGAGCAGGGGGTTTCCTAGTACCAGCAGTCATGCACTGTGTACTTAGGAAGACAGCCTTTTAGTGCTACATGAACTGTATCCTTGTAACAGCATTGTATTCTTTCAATAAATGGCCTCTGAGGTAAATAGAAGTCAGTTTGTCTTTTTGGATTTTCAGAATTTGGCTAAGATTAAAGGATGGCACATGATGCAGGTCAGATTAACTGGGGTAAGTTCTTCACAGCCAGGTGAGTTAATAATAGTTGCCATTTCTTTGTTCTTTGTGTGAACAACATTGTTCTCCTTCACTCCTATCATTTCATTTTTGTGACTCCCTAGTCAGAGGTGCTACGGTAGCTCTTGTTGGCCATTTGTTTTCCTTCCTCATGGAGTAATCCCTGGTGTTCTGACCGCCAGAACAGAAGTCGAAGTATCCCCAGGGCTCCATTGTATTTCTAAGGGTAGTCATGAGACTTGGTCAAGCCAGTCAGAGTCCTTTGCAAGAATTTTTTCAAAGTACAACTAGGAAAAGGGAAAGTTTGGGGGTTGCTAGGCTGAAAAGTGGAGATACAGAGCCTCCTGGAGTCCTTTGTTACCAGAGATGGGGGAGCCACTGTAGTTAGAGAGAATGGGTGGTCCAGTTTTTCTTCTCTGAGGTTCCTTGGGTCTGGCTTAATTTCTGCTGTTCTCTGGGATTCAGTGAATTCTGTACAATCAATCCATTTTCCTTAAGCTATTTTATTTTCTTGCTTGCATTAAATAAACAACATATGTGTTATATCCTTGTTAGGGAAGTAACTTGCCTATAGTCTTACTATCCCCAGATTCAGGCATTAAATCTGGAATTTTCTGGTTCCAAAGCCATTTCTCTTAACCTCTGTCATCTCCAGACCCGTGTTAGGCTTGAGGAAGTGCATATAGCTGTCATTTGAGGATAAATGGCTGAGGGCCTACGATGGCAGGTTAGGCTGGAAGCTAGGCAGGGAGGAAATTAAGTAAATTTCGTTTCATCCGCACCTTCCCGTCTTGATAAATCAGTTATTTACATTTGCCCATATAGTATACTCTTGTATTATACTTAAAATATGTACCATAAATACGTTACTACAAATTCTTGAACTCCTTAAATTCTTTACTTGGATAGGTTTTGGTATGGTTTTCATAATGATATTGAATACTTTTATCTTTTTAAGCACCCCCTTTTTCTATTGATTTTTTTTCCTTAAAATATCAGAATGAGGTAAAGTATCCAAAATTGTTTTATAGAGCCCCATGTATTGGATAATACAACCAGGTGGTGTGAGACTGATAAAACAATAAGCTCGTGGACGTGTCTGTAATCCCAGCCACTTGGAAGGCTGCAGCAGAAGGGTGGCGTATTCAAGGACACCCTAGATAACTCAGCAAAACCCCGAATCAAAATAAAAGGACAATGGATATATAGCTCAGTGACATACTGCTTGCCAAGCATTTACAAGGGCAGGCCAAATCACTGGTATGACCCCCCAAAAAACAAAAACCTTGATGGAACAGTATCTAGTTATCTAGTGCAGGGTTGATATCCAAAACTGCAAAGGGGAGCCAGAATAAAAGCAGGGTCCTGTGTGTTTGGGGAAGGGTCCAGGGCAAGCTCCATACCCACCAGAGCATTTGCACACCTCAGTGTGTAAACATGCTTCCCTTTAGGGCCAGAGATGGTGCTGGTGGGTTTCTTAGAATTTCAGTGGACTTTTAGAAAGGTAGTTATAGAACTCAGGAAGATGGCGACCGGGTGAGCAGCAAGGGAGCGAACCTCCTTAATAAACACCACCAGCTCGAGACAGACTTGGTGAGCGTGAATGCCGGAACCTCGGCTGGGAAGTTTAAACTGGGCGTATTTCTCTGAGATGCCGGGGGAGATGTGGTAGGGCGGACCAGGCTGCCGGGGCGAGACGTGGGAAAGCCCC